>WJFB01000831.1:0-45579 GCA_009870185.1 Pygmarrhopalites habei | reverse complement strand
GCTAGAATTCTCGAATTGGTATTTTCAGAATTTCCATGTCACTGTGTCCAGCTGATTCCACTGAAAATGTGTACACAGGGCAAAAGCTGCATCGCAGCTTCACATAAACTAGTAGATATATATTTGTGTATGTATTCCAATAAAACTTTAACTAGCACACAGACAAGGTTACAAGGACACACAAGACATGCAGTTGTGGATGATCCTAATAAGTACATTTTAAAATCAATAATTAGTTGAACAAATAAACACAAACAAGAATTACAAAATGGGAAATGAGATACAAGCCAAGAGGCTACGATAAATACTAGTATGCCGTACATATTAATATAGGATGACAACTCTGTAGTGACGATCATTTGTCCATTTTTAAAAAAATACCTCAATGAAATCAACTCCTTGTAATTGACATGATATACTGTGTAGTACAACAGAAACTGTGTAAATATCACGTATACATATATGTATGTACAATCAAATTCACATTCAATCAATTGATGGAGAAAAAATCAATAAAGTGGAAATCAGTCATACGAGAGAAAGTTTCAAAAGAGAAAGTCATCGTTGTATCGACATTGAGAAATATTTCAGTTCACATCCAGTGCTCTGAACAACTGAAAAAAATTGTTTTTTTCCTACTACTTTGTATACTTCTTGTATGTTGTATACTCAAATATTTTTTAGACGAAATCTGTTTCCTCCGGAGGATTTCCACTATACTGTGTGCAAAGAAAGACAAGGTTTCTTTCAGAATTCATGACATTTCAAAAAAATTAAATTCATATCAAACTCAAATGAAAAAGTACATAACAAATACACTGAACTAGTAATACGACTCAACTACATATTCAATTTACATTACATATGTCCTCATTCTTTTGTTTTGAAAAAATAAAGAGTCGTCTTGACGGACACAGGATCAGTTATAATAATAAATATGTAATAATAATGATATCATCTACATAATATATTTATAGACTGTCATGATTTCGACAATAATAATTAAAAGAAAAAGATCAACGCATCAACTAATTTTTTTAATAATAAATTATAAAAAAAGGAATCATAAGTCAACAAAATGAAATTTTACTCTACAGACTCTTCAATTCCCCTATGTAATACAGTACACTAGGTAATACATGGTATGATACATAGGTATATAGTAACATTGTGACTTTTAAACAAATGCATGAAAAGGAAATTTTTTTTTGAAGACTGTTACATTTTTCATGGTAATTTACATAAATGGCCTGTAATAATGTGCAGCGTAAATATTTAAGGGAAGGATGACTCTCTTCAAGGTAGAAAGGAGAAAATTTCACATTCCAAAAAAATATACGTAATACGTACTTGTATAAAATTTTAATTTATGAGTTTTTCGGCAACATTCCTTGCTAATGACATGTGCTCCAGACATATCCTCATCATCAATTTATGACCCTGGAATTCGATTATTCACTCAAAATTATTAATCCTTATTTGTTGTAAGACATGTGACTCGAAAAGGAAATTTTCCGTGATGAGTAAGAAAGTTCTTAGTGAAAACTGAGACTACTAACATTGGACGTGCAGTACACATTGTGTGACAACATATGAAGTAAATATTGAAGTGTACATATCAGGAGGAGAGAGAGAGAGAGAGAGTTAAACACACATATGTCTTGATGCAACATATTATTATCGCTATTTAGCAGTCAGATAATCATTGAATCAACATATTGACAGAAAAGGGGGGGGGCAGAGAAAGTTACATTGTGTAACTAATAACTGAAAACAAAGGTGAAATTATCAAGAATCGCACATGCAAAAACAAATAAAATAATCTCAACCACAGAGTGACAATGACAATGACAGGCTTCCAAAATAACACGTACACGTGTAACAATTATGAGTTGTTATCATGGAGGAAAGCTATTATTGTACAGAGATTTGTATTCTGTATAATGTAGTAATTTTGTTAATCTTTGTTAGACGAGGATGTGCAATAATGTGTATTACAATCACATATGATATGGAAGAAAAGGAGCATTGACAGTTGTTGTGAAGAGATGGGAAAGAACTGGATAATAATAAATACTAATTGGAAAAAAATGCTGTTAGCATACATTAAAAACCCAAAGATATTAGTCATAAGTGTATTATTTATAAATAAACGATGGATGGATGGGTGAGGAAAGAATATATCTTGTGGGGTGAACTAATAAGGATTTAGTCATTTTGTATGTGTCACATATGAGTCATATATAGACATACAAAACTTACATATGTAAAATTTATACTGGATTACTAATATGTCGACATGATGAAAATATTTTATGTTACGTATTTGAATAACAAGAAAAAAAAAGATGTTTGCGATGATTAGATTGTATTTTGTAAATTATATTACATACTATATATAGTGAAAACCGGCCTCCTTCTAATCCCTCGTAAACCTACATCAATATAATATGTAACATAATTACTGTAGACTAGTTAGTTTTAGTTCAAATAATATGGATTATTTATTATTATGGTACAGCATGAACGTTGTTTGAAGAAATTTTTCGATTGCCATTATTATGTCATATCAAATGTATGAAATGATGGTGATGAGAACATGAGAGAACTGAAACAAAACGTAAAAAAAAGTACTGAGGTCATTTTGAGAACGGAATCTTTGTTGTTGTTTTGGGATGGATTAGTCGTTTTCTTTTTGACACAAAGAGACCGTAGAGAGACGTGTGAAGGATACATTGTGTAATAAAAATTATAAAAAATTAATGTGTGCTTCTAAAAAAATCATCATCATAGTTTCTACCATTTAATGTTACCTCCTACGTATGACCTAAAGTATAATATATTATATTCGAAATAATATATAAGTATGCATAAGTAGGTGATGATGATACATGGAATTCATGAATATTAATTGTAAAAAATTATTACAATTCAAATTTCAATAAAACTGGAAGCATTTTCTCATCATCGTGTTTTCTTTTCTAGGAAAACATGAGGAAAAAAAACAACGTTACCGTGTGAGGCGTTCACTGTTAAACTAATTATATTATTGACACGTATTTAGATTGAAGCAATAAAATTATTATAAAATCCAAATGTAGAAAGTCTTTGCGTTTTTACATGACCTCTCTGTATGTTAATGTCACACGCATATCTCTCTCCATATGTAAGTACATAATCTTGAGAGAAGGGCAAAATGAGTCTCAATTGCTAGAATTGATGTGGGATTGGAAAAATAGATCACGAAAATTATTATCATCATTATTCATAAATACCAAATTTATTTCAATATTAAAGTATTTTTTAATAATAATTATTCGCCTCATAATCGAGGAAGTTCAAGGCAGGAGGAAAAACAAATCCTCCGATGATTCTCTAATTCACATGTAATGTACACATTCGACTTTTATCATATATAGAAAACAACAACAATGACGTTTTTCTTGATTATCATCAACTTATATTAAATATATTGTTGTTACTGGTAAAATACTATTATGGAAAACATGCGTTTCGTTCGTTCCAACTCTAGCTACTGACTACATGGCTTTGTAGGAATGCAAAGTGCAGGTAAAAATATCTAAATTATAAAATAAATTAGTAGAAGGTAAAAATACCATTTTTTCAATTAAAAAAATCATCACTTTTTTGTAATTAAGCTGTTGAACCAGCTCCGTTGGCTCTCTTGAGTTTCACGTAGAAGGACTTCCTCCTGCAAAACAAAGGAAAACGTATAAGAAAAATTTGCATATATCCTCATCATAATTTCTTTTACGCTCATGATCTGCTAACCTTAACATTCAGCAAAACATTAAACAAAACAAATAATATATTGAGGAATTTTTTACATACCTCAGGCTTCAACTCAAGGAGTGTTGCGACAACTCGGATCAAGTTAGCTGCCTGTTAACCACCCACACAATTGTATTTTTTATGCTAAATTCATACTTTGCGAAATTTCACTACTGGTTCACAAAATGATGTGACAATAAAAGAGAAAAAAATGGTCATACCACTTGGGGGTCGGAGGCCGTTAAATACTTGAAAAGAACTGATCTAAGGTACTGGAAATTAACGTCTGAATATTGCGGTTCAGTAGTCGTTGTAGACGAATTTAGTGAAATATGATGGTCCCGTAAACTGACAAAAATTCAAAAAGACAAAAAATTGTAAAAACTATTTTCGAAGAAACAATATTTGTGTTCAGTTAAAAATTGTACCTGACTTCCTCCATCACTCCACCATTTTTTGGTTCTTTGGGTACTGCTTTTTTCAATTCACTCACTTGTTGACGACTCATTCTTAAGGACTAAAAACAACAACAAAAGAGGAAAAATTTTAAAAATGTAGTAAATCGATTGAAATATGCAAAAGTGCTAGAAGATATGGTTGTTAAGATTTTGGATAATGTAAGGGGAACCTTTTTCAACTCGGTAACCTATAGAGTTCCCAGTGAGCAATCGTGGAAAAAATGAAATGTAAGTTTTAGACAAGCCTCATTTTTCTTTATATAGTCTACATGCTACAATGTATTATAAAAAAATAAAAGGTTTTCACTAACTTCAGAATAGAGATCAGTACTCCTGTCCATAACAATTTTTAACTCGTCGTCTGAATGACTCTTGAGAATGTTTAACTCTTCCAACTGCAAAAAATGAGAATTCATTAAAAAACCCTTTACATAAAAAATGTTATGTATTGTAGAGTCATTATGAAACACTTGAAAAAGTAAATGATGATATCAAAATTGGCAACATGAACTCACCTGCATCAAAACTTCATCCTTGTCTTGTTCCAATTTTGCAACTTGATTCTTGACATCCTCTAATTCAGCCTGTAAACTATCAAGGGTTTGATCACGGACTGAAATGGATTCTTCTAGACGACGTTTATCTAGAGCTACATCATCGGACATTTTTAAGGCATGATTTTTTTCTTCTTGCAATTTTGAAGTCAAACTCTTGAAATGATCAAGCTCTGCTTTGAGAGTTTCAATCTCTTGGGTAAATTTTGTCATTTCACGGACTGAATTTTGTTCTGAATTCAATTTTATTGCATCTATCTCATTACGTAAGGACACAATTTCATTCTCCTGGACAGCTAGCTTATTACTCTCCTCTCGTACATGCTCATCACGACTTGTCAATTGGGACTCAACTTCTGCTATTAGAACATGAGCGTCTTGTAATTCGGACTGGGCACTTTGAAGCTGTAATATACAAAACAATAATACATTCAAATATTTAGCAAAGACAATCCCAATGTTGTATAATCTAAGCTCGCATATGAAATAAAAAAGATAGTAAAGATGGCAAATCGAATTTCTCTCACTTCAGCAAGCAGAATTGTATTTCTATCCATGACAACTTTTAATTCACCATCAGAATGACCCTTGAGGGCTTTGAGTTCTTCCAACTGCATGACCATTTTATCTTCTTGTTTTTCCAATTCTGAGAGTTGACTTTTTGTATTATTCAATTCAACTTGTAAACTTTTGGCTGACTGGTCACGGGTAGACAGGGATTCTTCCAATTTGGTTGTTTGACTTTTAGAATTTTCCAATTCAACATGTAATCTGTCAGTTTCTTGTTTGAATTTTAAAAGTTGACTCTTAATATTCTCCGATTCCGCGTCTAAATGTTCCTTTTCTTGTTTTAATTTTGAAAAATGACTTTTATTATTTTCTAATTCACCCTGCAACCTGTCATTTTCTTGTTTCAATTTTGCAAAATGACTTTTAGTATTTTCCAATTCACCCTGCAACCTGTCCTTTTCTTGTTTGAATTTTGACAGTTGACTTTTAGTATTTTCCAATTCAGATTGCAAATTGTCCCTTTCTTGTTTGAATTTTGAGAATTGGGTTTTAGTATTTTCCAATTCAGCTTGTAAAGTACCCGATTGGCCCTTAACGTTCGTGAGTTCTTCTAATTGCATCAAAACGTCATTCTTTTCTTGTTCCATTTTTGAAAGTCGACTTTTATTATTTTCCAATTCAGTCTGCAAACTATTTAGTGACTGGTCACGGGCTGAAATGGATTCTTCTAGACGACACTTATCTTGAGCTACATCTTCAAATCGTTTTAGAGCTTGATTTTTTTCTTCCTGGTATTTGGAAGTCAAGTTCTTGACATGGTCAAGTTCATTTTTGAGAGCTCCAATTTCTTGAGTAAATTTGGTCACTTCACGAGTAGAATTTTGTTCTGAATTTAATTTAATTGCATCTAATTCTTTCCTCAAGGACACAATTTCATTCTCTTTGGAAGCTAGTTTGGAAGCTAGCTTGTCTATATGATTCTCTTCTCGTTCCTGGTCGTTACTCCGATAATTCAACTGGGATTGAACCTCTGCAATTCGAACATGAGCATCTTCTAGTTGTAATTGTGATTTTTGGAGCTGTACAGATTAAAAAATAATCGAATACAAAGTTTAAAAGGCTAAATTATCATAGTTTGTAATGCTATATTCGAGCAAAGGAAACTAGTGGCATTATTAATATATGCAATTTTTTTAATATAAAAAAATGTAGTTGAATTGAAATAAATTACAAAATAAACGTTTCTCACCTCGGACAGTAAATTAGCATTTTTATCCACGGTATTTTTCAATTCATCTTCCGAATAACCCTTGAGGACTTTGATTTCTTCCAACTGGATGACCATTTTATTTTCTTGTTTTTCTTTTTCTGAAAGTTGACTTTTTGTATTATTCAATTCAACTTGCAAGCTTTTGACTGACTGGTCACGGGTAGACAAAGATTCTTCCAATTTAGTTATTTGACTTTTAGAATTTTCCAATTCAGTTTGTAAACTATCAAGGGATTGGTCACGGGCTGAAATGGATTCTTCTAAACGATGCTTATCTTGAGCTACAACATCGGACAGTTTTAAGGCAGCATTTTTTTCTTCTTGTAATTTAGAAGTCAAACTTTTGAAATGGTCAAGTTCAATTTTGAGAGCTCCAATTTCTTGAGTAAATTTGGTCACTTCACGAGTAGAATTTTGTTCTGAATTCAATTTAATTGCATCTAATTCTTTCCTCAAGGACACAATTTCATTCTCTTGAAAAGCTAATTTATTATTTTCCTCTCGTACATAGTCATCACGATTATTCTTTAATTTTGATTCCAATTCTGCAATTCGTACATTAGAAGCTTGCAATTCCGACTGTGTATTTAAAAGCTGAAATAATAAATACCAATTTAATTTGACATGTGTACATGAACATTAATTAACAAGCAAAAACAAACTTGAAACGCAAAAAATTAATATTACAATTAATAATACCAGTGAGTAGTTGTAAACAGAAGACAACAATTTGAATTAAAAAGATTCCCAAAACCATTCTAAATAAAAGCTTACTTAAAAAAAGATAGGTAAACTAAAAAGATTTTTGCCGGAAGAAATGGTAATATTTACAAGAAAGCATGAAACACACAACCTACGTACCAAATGCTTAACCTTAGCATTCTCCTGTCTAGAAAAACCCTCAAACTGTTCCAAGTCAGTAGAAACTCGAATAAATTTATCTTCGACAACCTTCAATTGCTCACTCAGCCGGTCCCTTTCATTTTTGACATCTGCAAGTATTTTGTTCCTCTCAGCTACTAGATAACTGTAAGAAAAATTACAACTATGATTAAAATTGGATACAAATAAAATTATTTATTTTATTATCTAATTTCTGTACACTCACGCAAAATCTGCTTCTTGATTTTGTAACTTTTCTTCATAAGACTTTTTCATAGTTTCTAATTTAGCCTTCCATTCATTGTTAACTTTTTTGACATGAACACTATCATCCCCAGAGTCAGCTCCACTTCGACTGAGAGATTTTTCTCTTGATTGTGAATTTGGTGTTGATGTAACCGTGTCAATTAAACTTGCAACTGAACTTTGTCTTGATCCTAAATTTGGTGTATTAGTTCCCTTGAAATTGAAATTAGAAATAATAAGTCAGTAAAATTCTTGTTTTTCTACATCTCTTACACAAATAATGAAATGAAAAATTACCTGAGTACTTCCCACACGTCTATCAAGAGCACCAGCCAAGTTCATAGGGCTTGCCAATTTGGTCAAATCACCGACTTCCTCTTCCAATTTCTTCTTCAAGTTGGCAAACATTATATTATGATTGAATACCTGATGTGTCAGAGGAAAATCTGATTTCCGGCAAACACCCAACTCTCAAATGTGGATGAACTTTGAGTCAAGTTATTTTTTGACGGGAGCGAGAAAGATTTCTTTCCCATACGATCACAATTTTTTTCAAATAATGACATCATTGCCGCCGTTGAATTTTGACTCCTATATTTTAATTGCAGTTAAATTATATCAGGTGAAGGTATGCAGACAAAATGTTGATGTAGTAGACAGGTGTATTTTATCTTTTTATACGTATAAACAAAATACGTTTGTTATTTCCTTTTTTATTGTATACAAGTTGGCATTATATAAATATATAGTAGTTACACATCGATATAAAAATGGTACATAATTTTTAAAATGCAAGTTGCAAGTTTCGTCTCTTAGTTATCTACTAGGCTATGAACTACAAAAGTACAATGTTATGACACAGTTAAGTTTGTATATTATTCTTTTATGCTTTTAGCAGACTTCGGAAATTCCGAATTGGAATGTTAACGCACGACAGAGGATCAGAAAAAAAAGCTGAAACAATATGACGTCATCCTCCTCCCAATTATTCTACAACATTATTAAATGAAAGGGGAATGTTTGTTTGTTGGTGTTTTGTTTTGTAAAAAATACTAGGCAGATGAAACTGGAACAGGTCTTCAGTGATACTTGGTCACGTAACTCCTCTCCTGGCAATTAAAAGGTTCAGAACGGGATGCTTCTTGATATAAGAGACTGCTTTTTTGTGAGTAACCTATAGACACGAATCCATAGTTAGACACAAATGATTTAGGTGTAAAAACAACAAATTTCAATTTTTTATTTGTGTGCATACCATTGTAAAGTCATAACCGTTGCACTGTAAAACTTTATCGTGAATTTTGAGGCCTGCCTTGTCAGCTGCTGATCCATGACTAACTTCGGTAATGTAAACTCCATTGTCAGTGTACCCGTGAGGAGAGTGATGGTAATCCTGATCAATTCCTCCACCAATCTTGAATCCACATTTCATGACTTCTCGTCCTTCAAAATCAACTGTTAACTCTTTGTGCAGAGTTATTGGAATCTATTTGTGACCACAAACAATAACAAACGCAAACGGTGTCTTAGTTTTCTCCTTAGAATCTAAGGCTTAGAGAAGAGAAAGGAAAACAAAGGTAAAATGATATTTATCAATTAACATATTTAATACTTACACTCAGACATTCCATAGCTGTCCCAGCACGGTGTTGAAAGGCCATGTCAACTAAAATATAACCTGGTAACTCACTGACTTTTTGACAAATATGTACAAGACAAAAAAATTACGTATGACTGAAAAATGTACAAAATTGGTCCACCCACCCGACGACCTCCAGAGAAAAACGACGTCTTCAATATGACATCCTCCAGACGTCTTCAATTATTATGTAGCAAAGAGATCGGAGGGGGAATTCATTAAAAAAAATAAATGACGAAAACCGACATCAACCAAGACGAGAGAGATGGTGCTACTCACGATTTTCTATGCTATTCTTTAGCTTTGTGGAGTTTTTGAGTCAGTCAACCTGCTGTGCCCTCGCTGTTTGTGTTGTCGCCGAAGAAGACCGGCTAAGAAATCCAGTTCCACACATTTTCGTGGTCACATCCCGATAACTGGGTCCGAGAAAGTTCTCATCGTCCACCACAAGAAAAGAGATCAAGGAGACATGTCTCTAGTTCACACCATTCGTGATAAGGTGATAATTTTCACAGTCAATTTTTCTATTTTTGCAAGTCATTAATTTTTTACAACATTGAAATGTCAAAATTTTCTTTCAAAAATATGTAGATAGGTAGAAAAATGGAGGAATTTTCATTCCAGCATAAATACATTGTTTACTTACATTTATTATTAGTTTTCCTACTGTCCATTTCTGTAAATATAAAATTTTCCTTCCTTCCTTTTCAAGTTTATACATAATGCAATGTGTTTGTAACATTGCGCATAATTTTTCGCTTTGCAAATTGCAGTGTACGTATTTATGTACATAAGTAATTTTTAGCACGAAATCATTAGTTGTACTACTAAGTATGCTTATTGTCTTGGTTTAAAATTTATGTAAACTAAGTTACGTCGTTGAAAAGTTTCAGTTGTAGGTATTATTAGCATTTTCCATATAGGTACGTGCATAACACGCTGGGCACATGTAATGCTTTTGTGCATGTTGACGTGTGAGGTTATATAACATTTTTATGTACTCACCATGTCATAGGGGAGGATCATTATGCCTTTGTACACACACACTGGTGTGCTTGCTGGCTAATGTGTGTGTGTTTTGTTTTTATAAATGTAGTCGTCTCGTCTGTCCAACAACCGCGCCCTGTACTCTTTTATTCTTTCTACCTTAAAAACTCATTTCAATCGATGAAACCACACGATTTCTTTCTCTCTCTCTCTGTTTGTTTCCAACTTGTAACTTTTCTCGAGAGTTCAAGTAGAACATGGACAGCAGTTAGCCAAAGCGTTCTTATAATAATATTAATAATAGTATTCATCATCTTTTTCTCCACGCATGGACAACTGTTGCCCCTCTCCGTCATCGTTCCTTGTTTCACAAATGTCTAAAAAAAATTACTAGGTATATTCATAATATGGTATTGACATGGGTAAATATAGAGAAGGTACTTTTTTATGCACTGTTCTCTCGTTTTCTCCCTCCCTCCAATAATTGTTATTTGCTTGGGAGCTCGTGTATACCTTGCGGGTAGTAGGGGTACATAATGTATTTTTTTCCTTTTTAATAAGATATGGTCAAACCAATAATCCATGCGCATAAAAGTTTTCCGATAACAACATGATGATGATCAAAAAAATACATTTAACTTAATTGATGAAAAAGCCGACGGTTGTTGCAAGTCTAGTGTTTGAAAGGGAAAGTGCATAGTAGAATTAACAGTCATCATATCTGAGGGATTATCATGTCTAACGTAGTATAGACAAAGTCTGTCATATTGTCATTATACACTGTAATAGTCGTGATAATATTGTTCAACACTCATGATGACCTAATAATAAAAAATGACATATGTGATTAATAAAAGCTCTTTCTGTTTCCAGGATGACTTTGACAGTCAGCTCAAAGAAGCCGGAACAAAGTTGGTCGTCGTGGACTTTTATGCCACATGGTGCGGTCCCTGCAAGATAATCTCACCGAAATTAGAGGAGATGGCTTCTCAATACACCGATGTGATCTTTCTCAAAGTTGATGTTGATGACTGTGAAGAAGTTGCCTCCACTTATGGCATTTCCTGCATGCCCACCTTTATCTTCTTTAAGAAGGCAGAAAAGGTCCATAATTAACATTCTTTCTCTTCTAATGTACATTACCATGTGTGCGTGCATATCTAAAATTTCTTTTCTTGCCCATTTTCATTAAAGGTGGCTGAAATGTCGGGAGCCAATGCTGAAAAGTTAAGAGAAATTCTTCTCGCCAACAAGTAAACTAAACAATGTGAACAACCAAGAAGAAGCCTCACAAAAAAAAATTTTCCACCAGATTATTTTGCATAATTTTACATTACATGTGTATTATGAATATAGTCTGTAGTATGAGAGTCGAATTTTGCTTCTCAAATGAAAAAAAGAAATTTGTCATTTTTGAACATTTAAATATCCTATATGCATATATATAAAAAGAATTTAGAAAATTGCCAGCCACACATACACACAACTCAACGAGTTGGGTGAATAACGATTATATAATCGACAATAGGATTCAAGCTTGATAGATTATCCTCTCTCTGTAAAGTGCTGCAAGTACCTTGATTGGTCAATCCTTTTTTATTAGAATCGGTGCAGTGTAATATTATTTTTCTAAAAGGACAGCACGCAATTACTGCTGCATCACGCTATAACTATTATTTGAATTTGTAAACTATGCGTCATGTAATTGTCATTCAGGCGAGTAAATAATGTAGTACTCTAACATCGTACAAAACACTAAACAATGTATTCCACTTGCCTCCGTCTCTCACAATGATATTCGACAAAATTTTAAAACATGCTTTGAACAATAAAATTAAAAGAAGAAAACTAATTGATGTCACTTTTTTGACTACTAATATAAGTAATTATTTAATGACCCCAAAACTCATTATCCTGACCTACCCTGGGGTCCTAAAAATTACATAAAAATCTGGAAAAATTGACCTTTTGTGTCGGCCTCGTGGGTTCCATTTGACCCAACTGGGGCCAGCTGTTGAGTATGACTCAGCATACTACAAATCTTCTGTGAACGAAAATTCTTGCAAAATGTAGAAACATACTATCAAAAAGTTTATAATAGAGTAAAAATTCTTCAACAATCGTTGATTTTGAAAGCCAGCAGACCCGAAAAACAATTTTGGCGAGTCCGTAATCACGAAATTTGGGTACAAATGGACATAGTTTTTGAGTCTTGGTTACTGATCTCAGAGCTGAAAACATTTAACGTTGACATTTGGGAAATAATTCACTAAATCCCACAACTGTTTCATCCTGCCCAGGACTCGGCTAGGTTTAAAATTGAAGAGATGCCACTCTAAGAGGGTATATATTATGAGTTATATAATTTATCATAAGATGATATGTGTCATTCATGAAATGCCTTGCAAGAGCAAAAGGCAGATGAGGACTGTGGTTTTGCAGTGGATTCCCCGTCCCTTTAAATACCCTGAAGAGAAGAGTTGAAGGGACACACAAAGAGAGTGATAGACTTGTTTGTCCATCTTGGTCAATCCTTCCACAGAGACCCTGACAATGAATAATTTGTAAATAACAAAGAAAGGCCAAGGTGAATTTTTGAAAAAAACGTTAGTTTGTTGTTGTTTTTATGCATTTTCAGTTGAGGGGTTTCTTTTAAAATACAAATTCGCTACAGAATTTTTTTTAAAAATAATTATATTCAATTACGGAAATCTTGTCATCGTGAAAGAAATCGCAACAAAGAGAAATACATAATACGAATAATCATGCAAATGCCAGACATTCCATCTAAACACATTGGTAATATGTATTCAGCATCATGCACTTTCTCCTACTTTCTCCCGAAGATGACGTGGGGCTCTCCAAAATCCCATTACTACCGCAACACTTTTTGGGGTCTTTCTCTCTCTCTCTTTCTCTGTATCGCATCTCTTGGGGAAAATACTAGGAGTAAGTAATATAATCTGGAAATGTTGAGCATGTACAAGCCATGTTGAAACAATGTAATGAGAACACACAGCCCCTTTCAACTGATACTCTACTTTTCATGGTACAGTATGTAGTATAATTACCAAGTATGACTTTTAGATTTTAATCCTACTAATAGGTTGTGCAACCTCACTCTCATTGTAATCCTTCTTGGGAGTGTGTGGATGTGTGTGTGTGTGTGTGTGTGTGTGGGAGGAAGGGAACAGGAATCACGAGGGTCCATATTTTCGAAGTAGATTTATGAGGAGTTGACTCTTGATGACATGCAACTTTTTCAAAATTGGCAAGTTGCCCATAATACTACATGCATCTAATGGAGGAGGCAGAGGAGGGGTAAATCTTAGTAGGTAGACTCCACCACGGTTTCTGTAGGTGAAATAAATGTGTCGTTTCCTCTTTCGCAGTGTACATGTTTGATAAGCCGTCTCCTCCATCCTCCTCCATACTTTCCTTCCCAGTTCTATACTTTTTTCTCTCTTTAAAAGTCAAAGTTGTGTGGTCTTGACTCATCCTATCGTCCCCGTACTACATCCCCTCCTCCTTTAGTGTCCTCGCTCAGACTTTCCTTCCTAACATCTTACGTACATCGCATCATCAACAAAAATCTTTGACACGCCTTGAGCACATAAATCCACTAAAAATTCCCGGGTAATGTGAGTAAACCATTTAAATTTGAGAAATCATGCATCATGCACACATCCAACTTTTATAGTTTCCGCTATATAATACTTGTTAACTTATCTCGGCTACAATGAGCTACAGCTCAAAACTTTAGTCAAGTGAGGGCAGAGTACGGAGCCACACACACTCAAAAAGTGAGAGAGAAAACTTAATTTTGTCGGTGGTGGTGGGGGTTAAGATATGGCCAAAACATATCATACCAAAAAGTGTTAGTAAAGGGAAAGGAGAAGGAGGAAAATTTACGCCAAGACTTTTTAAGCGTTAAATGAAGGGACTTCCGGCACACACCAGCCACTCTCTCTCCACACACACACACACTCACTTGATTATTATACACAACCGAAAATGACTGGAGGCAACAAAGTACCACATCATGTCTCCATTTAAACTCCAAAGCAAAAGGTAGTAAGTAGTAGTAGTATTTGTACAATGTTGAAAAACAATGAGAATATTCATTTGTAAAGAGAAAGTTCTCCTCCTCCTCCTCACACACATTCATCCTTATAAAACTGGCAAATGGTTCGACAGTATATTTTACCTATATGTGTATCCAACCATGTATGTGTCATGTGGACATGGTCTCTGGAAATGGAGCTCTCCAACTTATCCTCCATCCTCCTCTTCCCTCCTCCCTTTCCTATAGTTTCGGTCACATTTGTTAGATTACGGTTTATGTGAGAAAAATAAAGGGAGTGAGTAGTGGCGGCGGCGGCGGCCGCCTTGATTATATATTATACGAGAGAGAGGGGGAGAGCGTGTGTGTGTACATAGTGGATAGGGGAAAGTGTAGACATTAGTGAGTGGTTCAAGGGACTCTGTGGAGACGAAGAAGTAAAGAGGAGAGGAGGGAGGGGAAGAGTCAGAGCCGAACCAGAGAAGAGAGAGAGAGAGAGAGAGAGAGAGAAAGTTTGGGCAGATAAAGTAGAAAGTTGTAGGTCTTGGCGATCGTTTGCATCCGGTGAAGAGAGTTTCAGTAGCAACTGAGAAGAGTAATAATTAGTTTAATTTGATTCGAGTTCTTAAATTAAAATGAAAAGATGTTGAGAAGGAGGAGAGAACACATGGGAATGATATTGTACACTTTTGTATGCTAAGGATCCTCCTCCGCTCTCCCTCACTCACTCCTGCCCCTCATACATGTAGTAGACTATGCAAATAACTTTAAGTACGGAACGAGTTACTTTACTTTAAAAAGTAGACGGTGAAGAAGACTAAGAGGTGAGGAGGGGAGGAGGAGGATGCAAAAACATGGTCATGGTTTTCTTTGCCCAACTCTCTCTCTCTCTCTCTCTACATGTATGTATGGGTGTGGGTGAGAATGAGTGTGTGTGTGCCTTTCCATGCATGGAGATAGTCAACTGGCTCTCTTCCTTTTCTTCTTTTGATCAAAAGATTCCCCTTGCTTTATTTCTTCAAGGCTGAGGAAACGGAATGATGAAGAAAGAGAGGAGAAAGTCAGCCAGAGACAGAGAATAAAATGAGGGAAGGTGTAGAAGAAGTCAGTGTGTAATTTTTCTTTCCAACTCAAAATCATCCTTTTACACACACACACACACTCTCTCACACAAACGTATATAAATTTCTGAGTCTTATCAACTTCCACCTGGCTTCACCTTCACTTGAATCCATTCCACGACTTCCTCATCCTCTTCTGGTTATTTTCACTCACTTTCCCTCTCTCACTTTTTTTTTCTTCCTCTCTCTCTCTCCGACTGTTCCTCCTATATCTCAGACGTATAATGTCTCCCTAATACAGTCCAACTTTGCCTTTTACATTTTCCCCCTCTCACATATCTTCATTTCTGATCCTTGTTCCTCTTCATCCTCCTTCAGCTCTTCTTCCCCTCCGTTCTGCTTTTTTGGTCAAGCTCAAACTCCAGAGTCCATGAAACAATTTTAGAAGAAACTAATTTCATCATCATACATCCATAGTCACCCATGACTAACATGTATTTTTCTCTCTCTCCACACACACACACATTCAACAATCTATTCCGTTCTCTCACAGTCTAAAAAGCCGTCATCCTTTTCATCTCTCACCCTCATTCATCCAGACAATTTCTTTTCTCTCGGTCTCTCCACCAAATTTAATAGGACAAAATTGAGCGAAAAATATACACACATTCTCCATTTACTTACTCTTCCCAACACTCTTGGAAGAAGGAATTCAACTGCAGTTCAAAAAAGAAATTGAATATCCTATCATTACCCCTCCTCACTAACTCTCTGTATCGTTGAAAAGTAGGGGGAATAATAGAAGAGTAAATAAAAATTGATGTTATGACTATTAAAATTTCTCCTTTTTCTCTCTTTCACTGAATGTCTTTCCTTGTAATG
The DNA here is from genome assembly GCA_009870185.1 of Pygmarrhopalites habei. Taxonomy (NCBI): domain Eukaryota; kingdom Metazoa; phylum Arthropoda; class Collembola; order Symphypleona; family Arrhopalitidae; genus Pygmarrhopalites; species Pygmarrhopalites habei. The sequence continues at coordinate 29,235 of WJFB01000831.1, read as the reverse complement.
CACTCCCTCACTCATCTCCATTTGCAAGGGGGAAGAAAATGAAATGGAATGGAGACATGCTAATTTTATTACTTGCTGCTGATCTCTCTTCACTTGCAAAAAAATTTTCTCTTCTTCTTCTGCTGTACTGTTCCCTCACTCTGTTCTAGTGTTGATGGGACGAGAGTCTACTTCATCTTCATCCTTCCCATCTCTTCCTCTCTCCAGATTATTTGTCTTGTATGATGAATCCTTGTAAGTCGTAATCGTCACAAAGGGAGAGAATTCTGTTATATTAATAAAAGGAAGATGAGCAGTTCTCTTTTGCAGGGAACAACAATACACAACAAAAGCAGTACAACTACAACATATGCAGTCGAGTATGAGGAGGGCAACAGTCTGTGGCGAAGGATTGAGAGAGAGGGAGCGAGAGAAAGCGAGTCTCTCAATAAAGAGAAAGGGAAAAAGAGAAAAGTTACAAAAATTGCAGATTAGTTCCACGTTGGACGGATCTATGCGAGACGGTTGGATTAGCAGGTTGTAAGTGGCACTGGGTGTGACGTGGATGCTCCTGGATGGATGGAGAAAAAAAAGAAAATGCCAAGACCCCATAGTCTAAACACACACACACACACACACGAAACACAGTAAAGTATGGATTGGAGCTTCTAGTCGCGTCCGAATTCTAGATTTTCAGTTCGCTGGTTCGCTTGTGGATCTTCTCTCATGGACTAGACAAGGAGGGCCTCATGTGTGTGTGTGTGTGTGTTTTTGTGTACAGAAGGGAGTCTTAGCAAGTAAACTCTCTCTCTCTCGTATCTTATGTCCTTCTCTCTCTTCATCTCCTAATACATTTATATATGTCTGAGTGTGTTTGTGTGTGTATGTACGTCAACAGCACCTCAAAGTCTAATCCAATCTTGCTCTTATTCTCTTATTTTGCCAAAGAAAGGATTCCATCTTAAAGTTTTTCCATGCCATGGGAACAAGACGGCGGGGAAAGGAGAAGGGCGGATGAGGAGGAAAATCCATGAGGCTCCAGTCTCCCTATCCACTCACTAGACTCTCACTCTCACTTCCCGAGGTTGAGGGCTGTGGAAACTGTTCCGGTAGAAAATCAAAGAAAGCCAAGGTGAAGACGGAAAACGAGGAAGGCTAATGCGAAATGAGACTTTCTCGGCTTTCTCTCTCTTTTCTCCCTCCCTCCCTCCCTTCCTCATTCTCTGGGTAAGGATGTGTGTTCATCCTGTCCTTCATCTCATGGATTCCACTTACGATGGAAGACTCCCTCATTAGCTAAGTACTGACGAGAAAACAGAGAACACTTTTTCTCCCTCTCCCACAACACACAAGGAACTTGGGATTCCCCTCTTCTCCTCCTTCAAACCGGCTTCTCTGGTAAAAGAGACACGAAGAGGTATGGACGGACGGTGTGTGTATTTATATGTGGGTGGATGTTGTGAGTGTTCACGTGGGGGAGGGGAAACTCACTGGTGTTTGGGGAGAGAGAGAGGAAAAAGTGTGTGTAGTGGTGATGATGGTGGTGGTCCTTATTATAAGTGTTTGCTGTGTGCCAAACTTGTGTTTAACGTTTATGTCAGCCCATATCTTGCACCCCATTCCTTCCTTCAAAGAGAGAGAGCGAGAGAGAAAGATTCTGCCATGCCATATCCCTGCCAAATTTCTTTCACTACTGTCCTGCCAAATGCCAATTTTAACTGCCAACGGCATTCTCATTTTTACCAACACAAGAATCCACTTGCATTTATTCTCATCCTCTCACTGTGTGTGCGTCTCTCACACTTCCATCCCATGTACACACCACACACACTCTTGTTCCTACACACACACAGTTGGGTGTGTAGTGTGTGTGTGTATTGCTGCGTAGTGGTCTTCTTCATTTTCTTTTTTTATCCACTAGCCTTTCTCTCTCTCTCTTTTGCTCTGAGTCTTTCACAGGTCTTTCGCACCCCCCTCCATTGCAAATTAATTCAAGAAATTACTTTCGGCTCAATTTCGAAAACTCTACTTGGGTTCTCCCATCTCCTCTTTCCTCCTCCTCCTCCTCCTCTTCCTCCTTTACTAACTGAACTACAAACAGTGTCTATGGAGACTCGGGACATGGACTAGGGACTAAGAAATGAGCTTTTCCATTTCAAGCTCAATTAAAGTCAAAAATTAAAATTATTTCCTCATTCTCATCCTCCCTTCCGTCTCTCTCATCATTTCCATTTCCATGTAAATCCTCAAACAAGCAGCCATAACCCTAAGCAGATTCTCTGTCTTTCCCTTCCTCCATGCATATTATATTATACAGATGGAGATGGAGATAAAAAAATTATAGGCAGTCCACTCTATATCCATTTAATTAATTACCTTCTTCCTTAACTTTCTCTACTTTCCCTTTCCTCATTCGAGACTCGCGTAGAGAGAAACAGTCTTCATTTTGTTCGTCTCATTTCTCTCTCTCTCTACAAGTCATGAATGACCGCGTGTAAGTAGTTTGAGTTTAATTGCATCTGAAAATCTACAGCTAAGTAAAAGGTGAATGAACCAGGGAAGTGTAAAACTCTCGTCAGTTCATTTTACAACATATAATTTTGTGTACAATTGACAATACATATTTTAGTATCCAAACTCACATGCACCGTTCATACAAATGAGTAAATGTGCATTTGACATTGGACATTCAAAAAAAATTATTACACCCTGCAAAATTTCTCAGTTGACTCAGTTGTCCGTGTAGTCATGAATGGAGATCATTCACACTTTCTCCCTTTTGTCCCTCTCCATTATATTTGGGGGGTGAAGAGGACGGGAGTGCATTTTGTGTGTGTCTGTCTGCGGATGAACTAAATGTATACAGATACGTGTGTGTCTGTGTTTGAATCAATTTGGAAAATCTGGGAATTGTAGTAGAAATGGGGAAAGGAGGATGAGAGAGAGAGAAGGTGAAGGGGTTAGACTGGAGGAGGTTTCGTGATTAACTGAATGTCCAGTAATTTAATTAGTGGAAAGGCTTCAAGTTCATCAATCTTCTAATGGATTGAATTCCTTTAAACAGCTTCACACTCATCCCGACTATCTCCCAACCCCAAATTGCCCATCAACTCATCTCCCTGTCTCGTAGTAGCAGGAGAGTAGAAGCAGGAGCGGAGCAGAAGGGGAGTCTGGCTGACTGACTGACTGTGTGCTATGGAATTTTATGGGAGAGTTTGAAGGACGTGGAGAAAATCCAGGGACACAAGAAAATCCTCTATTCATCCATCCATACGCACGCCGTCGTCGTCTCTCAACTTTTTTCCCCCCTCTCTCTCTCTGTCTCTGAGTTCTGAGTAAAAACTGGAGAGTATGGAAGTATCCTGGGAGACTGGAGGAGAAGGAGAGAGGACATGGCAGGGACTGCATGACGAACAAACATGGTTTAGGCTTATCCAGCAGCTTCATTTCAGGCTTCAGTGCTCCAATTCAACCCGAGTCTAAATGACATTAAGGAATGAGAGCAAATGGGGATTAGGGCAAGGTGATGTAGTAACTGAAGTACTTTCTACGTGACATCCACCACACTCTCACACACACGCAATCCACACACACACACGATAGAGGGGTGTAGACGCATGTGCATCTAAACAGACTGTGGGGAGAAAGAAAGACTGAATTATGGCATATACATGATTGAAAAATGAGGATTGACGGGTGAGAAGGGCCCCTCTCTTTCTCTCTCATGTCAGTTGGCAGTTGTGCAGACAAATTTTTGTGTGAGTGACTCTACACGTGTATACAGACGGGAGGAGACATGCAAATACACAAAGTCTTTGGAAATCTCGACTCGTTTTCCTTCCTCTTTCTTCTTCTTTGCTCCTCGTCACATCATCAGATTGTCGACGTCGTTCTTCATTGTTTTATCCCACCCTCTCCCTTCCCCTTTCCCCTCTGCCTTTCTCTCTCCCTCTCACTGCCCTTCGTGTCGGATTGTATGACTACAAATGTACAAAATACACAAGGCATTATTATACATGCATAGGCAAAGGTTGTCAAAGGAAGTGCGTGACATGAGGCAAATATTTGTCTTCATTCTCCCAACCTCTCCCCCAGCTCTCTCTATCCTCCTCCACCCTCCAGCCTCCTTTCCCCTCCTCTTTTCTAAAAATATATGAATGTCATCTCAACACACACGCACACCCACTTATCCATGCGTATGCATGGTATGCACATAGTTTTTGAAGAGAGAGAGGGAAAACGCTTGGAAATCTACAAAAAGAAAATTTTCAAAGGCAGAAAAAAGAGTCAACTGTACACACACACACACACTGTGCACACAGTGCTTTCTCTCAACTTTCTTTTAGAACGAATCTTTCTTCATGGTAAAAAAATCAATGGAGTCTACACTGTGAGTACAGTTTCATCTGGGGACAACTATTCTACCGCCACAGAAAATCAGAGCAGCATCTCTCTCTCTCTACTTTCTCCTTCCGGCTGTGCCCATTATCAGGATTCCTTGGAAGGAAAGGTCACACAGCATAAACATGACTTGGAGTGACATGGTGTGACATGGATACGAGCCCTTTGTTTAACCCCTTTCTCGAATCCGTGGAGGGAAGGAGGAGAAAGTAATGCTGTTGTGTTGTAGTGGTTGTTACTAATCTATCGAACATTACATTTCAGTTGACTTTCTCCAAAATTATATATATTTTTATAATGTGATGTGAACTAAATACTTTTTTCTGAAAAGAGAAAGTCTCTCTCTCTCTGATACTGCATCCCCTTGTCGTGTTAATCAAAGACATTGGTATTAATGAAATTCAACCAAATCGACGGCTGTTCATCCAAACTTACAAGCATGTTCTCTCTCTCTCTCTCTCTTCATCTCTATCACATTTTCAGTCTGCATCTGCATTCTCCTTCTCTTCTAATTCCAAAATTTGTCTCTCTCATCTCTTCCCTCTAACCTCCCTTCCTTTCTCTCTCCCTTTCTCTTCTCTTCCTTCTGTTTACGTAAACGGTGTGGAGTGGGATTTAAACTAGGGGAAAGTCAGTGAAAACATACATACAGACAAAGTGAGAGACTTGACATTTGCAAATAATTAGCAATATTAGCATAGTTTGTTGTCGTCATCGTAGTCGGCTGTGGTGTCCCACGTGCGCGTCGGCTCCAACACTCCGTGTTTCTGTTCATGTCAACTGTCAGTAGGTTGTAATTGCTACTACTAGGAGGAGGAGGAGGAGGAGACGAGACTACTCTACTCTCCTTTTAGTCCTCTCCTTCCTTTCCTTTTCTCTACTGTTCCCATTTTCTCCTACTATTGCTACTGCTGTGCTACAAACTCACTTTCACTCTCTCTCTCGGCTTCTTTGTCTGGGACCTGGCTCCATGGTGACAAGCCCAAGGGAAGAGTTGAACAACTCTATTTCTAATTAATCCCACGACACCTTCCCCCACCAACCTCTAACATTACACTCAAACAAACTCATTAATTCACAGCCGTGCACTGTGCACTGTCCCCTCCGTCTCCTCTCCTCCTCCACCATATCATCCCAACCCATCATTACTATTATTATTATTCCACTCACTCTCTCTCCCTCTCTCACATTATACAACCCACACACACAAATTCTCTCTCTCTCTCTAGAATATACACTGACTCTCACACCCCACATGATACTCTCTTCTACTGCATGTCTCTCCCGTGTTTACTCTGCCGAAATTAATCATTCAATCATTCCATAAATTCAACCACTAATTCCACCACGACTCACACACTCTCTCAACTTCCAACCAAGCCATCATCAAAACCGTGGTGACAGGCCAGCAATAATAATAAAACCTGATGCTCTCCTCCTCCTCCTTTCCATCTACACTGAAACCATTTCAATGAACAATTAAAGGCCATCACCATTACCAAAAACCATATATGAGACAGAGAGAGAGAGAGCGTGTGACTGTGGAAGTGTAGATGGAATGCTATTTTGTGCAGTCATATCATCTTCAAACCCCATATGCCTGTCATCATCGTCATCATCATCTCCGCTTCTATTGGCTAAAATGTACTAGCAGACTTGTTAGTCCCTCACATCGCATGTGAGGAATTTTCATGCAAAAAAAGTTATTACTACATGTACGGGTGTGTGTTCTCTTCTCTCGTGTGTGTGTGTGTGTGTATTGACGTTTGTACGCCGTATGGACCTCCAGGATTGCTATCGGTATGACACTGCAATTGCATCAGAGAGATAGAGAAAAAAAGGAGTGGAGCTGGTCAGTCAGCTGGGATGAGAACGACGAGTTGTCCAGCCATTGTTCCACAGTCTTTCCTTCTCCTCCGTCCGTCGTCGTTTTTTTCATATAAAAATACCTACACAAAGTATAGATGGAGGACATAAAAAACTCGGACAATTCAACTTGAAGTTGTTCTCTTAAAAAAAGAAGATTTTTGCTCGAGTACCTCTATCCCCTCTCCCTTACACACACACACGCATTCTCTTTATACTGGTGGTTCGTTTGGATGAGAGAGAGAAAGCGTCTACTTGCATTCAATTTATTTGGTCGTCGATCAATTTGCCATTTGGCCCTCACCGTCTCTCTCTTCTCTACTTGTACGTATTTCCATTCTCTTTCTCTAAACCGGGTGCTGGTCTGTCTACGCTCGTCCACGGACTCGGTCCATATCTTTAATCCGACTATCTCCCTCTCTCCTCTCCCCCCACTCTCTCTGTTTGCTTTATGACGCTCGTAATGAAGAGTCTGGGTTGGAATGAAATATCTATTGCCATCATATAAATTATTTTATAAACCATCCATACAAATATTAGATTTTATTGCTAGGAAAAATCCTATAGTTCCTCCATTTTTCCTCCACATCCTACCCCATTATTGTATAGCTTCCTCTCTTTTCTCTCTCTCTCTCTCGCTCTCGCACTCCCAGTTAAGAACCCAGAGAGAAGAAAATGAGACGACCATTCCTTGTGTAACGTGATTATGATCAATGATACGCAACAACAAGAATGAGAAAGACAGAGGAAGGATGGAGAGAGAGAGAGAGAGAGAAAAGAACGGACTTTTTTTAGCCAAGGAGAAATACAAAACTTCATTTGTGGATCAAGTTTTTGATTTATCACTCAGACCCCCCCCCCCTCTCCTTCTTCCTCCCCGCTTTAACAAATAATGTAATTGGAATTCCAAAATCCACGACTCTTTTCATGAACGAGAGAGTAAGAGGAGGGGAGGAGGAGAATGGCGAAGTTGTATACTCAAGACTAGTCAAGTCAGGAGATCTAGTAGAGCATAAAACCCTGGAGACTCTCTCTCTCTCTCATCCTCCCGCCCGTACCCAAACACACACACACAACCTCCGATCTGCAGCTGACGAAAAAACATGCAAAATTTGTGTGTGGAAAAATGCAGTAGGGATTGTATAGCCTATATAAGACAGAAGAGGGAATGAAGAATTATATTGCGAATATTAATTTGCATGAAGAGAAAAAAAACTGAAAGAGAAAAGAGAATCCATCGGATTTTTTTCATCCCTTATAATATTTTTTTATTGTTTTATTCCTCTCCTTATAACTAGGACTGCCACATCCTATACCTTCACCCTTTAACCTATAATCTTGTGTGTGTGTGAGGCAGAAAATGGAAGAATAACTGTCACATAGGATGGCACAGTAAAAAGAGAGAGAGACATGTAGAATTTAGGTTAGAGACCTTCCCACTCTCTCTCTCTCTCTTTTTAGCTACTGTCTATTCTAACTCTACAGATTCTACAGATATATAAATCCTCGTGAGTCAAATATATTTTAAATCTGACGACATGCCCAGAGGCTCAAGATTTGTGCAAGTCGCCAAATAAGGGGAGAGAGGGAAAGAGAGGATGAGAATCTTTCTCTCGTTCTTCAATAAAGTCAAAAAAACTGGAGTCAAAGTGATGAAGGGGAGGGAGAGGGGAAAAGAGGATGAGGAGAATAGAGTCAACTGGAGGAGGAAGGAAGTTTTTTGGTGTTTGGCATATTTTGTATTAGATATAATAAATAACAATATGAAATACAATATATAAGAGTGAAGGGTTTTGGCAAAGATGGAAGAAAGAGAGAGAGAGATTCGAGATAGAGATGAAGAAGGATTTCTTTTTTTTCTCACATGTAATTTAATAGCCTGAGGGATGAGAAAAATGCAGGAGTAATAAGAAGAACGATGATGATGTGGAGGGAGGGGGGCAATTGAGGAGTTCCACTCATCCCCCCCTCTCTCTCTCTCTTCTGACTATGTCTGTCTACACTACTGTAGCATGTGTGTGTGTGGGATGTTGTTTAAAGTCCAGAGACTCTCTCTCTCTCTCTCTGTCCTAACATGTATAGAAATAAAATGTAGTCTATAAATGTCATGCTGCATAAAGTAAAAGACAGTAGTAATGCAGCTCCTCCCTCCCACTGTTGTGGGTGTGTGTGTGTGTGGATCTGTCTGTCTGTAGTTGTACATAGAGAGAAGTGAATCTTTCTCCTCTCTTATGTTTCTTGAAAGGAGGAAGGAAGAGAGAAATGTGGGCTGCGAAATAAAGACAGGTCTTGCCTCAAGGCAAGCAATTTGGTTTTTCCAGGAGCTTCTCTTCAGTACTTTACTCAAAGACACACACACACAGATGCACGTATAACAACTACTGTAAAGAGAGAGAAGGAGAGGGGGTGAAGAAAAAACCCTTTTCACTTGACTGACACGCCACTCTACACTTTTTCTAAACTTTTAGCCACACAGTCAGTCAGACAGAGCAGAGGCAGAGGAGGAAGACAGAGAAAGCTCCTGCTGCCAGTGTGACTACTGCCCATGGAAAAGAAGGAGAAAGGAGGAAGCGTCATATGCTCACCTTGTCGTTTTATTTCTTTTTACACAGCATTGATATTATTTCCAAAGACATGGCTTCTTCAATCCTCCACTACATGTAGTTATTGATATTTCCCCTCCCTCCCTCCCTCCCGCTTTCTCTCTTTCTTCACACACACCCACCCACACCCTCCCAAAGTCTATTGTACAGGAGTCCTGACTTTTCCCAACAACCAGTCACCCTCCCTTCACACAAGCACATCAGAAAACAGTCAACATAATCAAGTGTCGACTTTGTATGTGTGTGTGTGTCTGTGTGTGTGGAGGGAGAAAGGGAGGGTGCGTGGAAAAATATGTCCGCCTTTCCCATGTCGACTCTGAGAGTCGATTGAAACAATTCAAAAAAGCAAAATGTGCAACACTTTGATCTATTGTTCCCTCTCATTTCCCTCACTTTGAACACCTTTCATCCTTCCATTCTCTCCTCCTCTCCTCTCCTCTATTCAACTCTCTCTCTCTTTCTCTCTATCCTCTCTTTCTACACAGACATAATCCTAAACACCCAATTCAGTCTCTCTTGAAGGCAGACTGCCTGTATTCTCCATACACATTGTTCTCCTCCTTTGTACAAAATACAAAATAGACAATAGAGCCAGAGTCAAGGCATACAAACACACATGACTTTGCATCCCAGGGAGAAAGTCTCTATTGAACCATTCAATTCAATTGAACTGCTTTCTCAAAATTACTATTTAATATCTTTTTCATTAGGAATTCCAAGGCTATGAACATTTTGTGTTTATTCATCAGATGGGTATTTAAAATATTTTTTTGTTTTTTTCTCTTTATTAAACACAATTTGCAAAGTCTAAATTGCCACACATTACAAATGGAGGCGAATCAATGTAATTTAAAAAGCTGCCAAATTAAAAACCAGTCAAAATTCTGTGTTCCATCCAACTTCAGTTTTTAAAATTTTCTATCATCTTTTAAAATAATAATTATTCAAAATCCTTTACTTGATCTTATTCCAACTTGTCTGTAGAATCCTGGCATATTCTCAGCAAATGATGTACAAATCACTTCAAAATTGATTTGACCTTTGACTTTTTATATTTCCCCATTTGTACTGTGAATCCACAGAGTACAAGAAAGAGAGAGAGAGAGAGAGTTTTACAATCCTAGAATAAAAAGAGAAGAATATTTTTACATTTCCACTTTAAATGAGGGCCTTGTCAAGACACTTATGTCTGTTTAAAAAAATCCAACACAAACATTCCCTCATCACTTTGCTCTCCTTCTTCTCACAATGGAAACTGGGACACTATTCCATCAACTACATCAAGAAGAGAGAGAGAGAGAGAGAGAGCAAAGGCACGCGGATAAGAAGGCTTGAGTTGAAATTCAAGTGATGGGAAATGGATTGAGTTTTGTTTCGAGTCAATGACAGTCTCTCTCCACTTCATCAAGTCTAATAAATGGCAGAGCCAGCCAGAGAGAGAGAGAGAAGGGAAGAGAGGGAGAAGAAAAGGGGAAATGAAAAAAAGAAGAAGCAGAAGACAAATCCGCTTTATCCGTTATAAATACATTGGCCACCAGCTGAGCCGACTGAGTGTAGCAACTGTGGAAAGAGGAAAATGCGTCGACATTGGGTGACAGTCTTGTCAGTGAGTGGAGGCGGCGACTGTGGTGAAATTTAAAAAAAGACGACGATGAAAAAAAAGAGAGAAAAAAAAAGACTTTCTCTCCAAGGACCAGCGGCAACAGCAGAAAGAAACAGTAACACACCAGGGCAAAACAGAAAGAGAGAGAGAAAGGAGAGCAGCAGGACTTTCCACACTTTCTCCACTAAAACAAAAAGGAGAAGGAAATAAAACGTTTTTTTCTATTATTTTTCTCTTATTTCCCATCAGCCTCATCTTATCTACACTTCCTCCAAGTCACACAACCCCACATCCTCCAATCAGAGGACCGAGTGTATTTAGTTTTTTTTCTCCACCCTTCCTCTCTCCTCCCCACTATTCTATTCTGCCCTATATAAATTAATAATATAATATAAGAGAAAATAAAATGTATTAGATTTTTTCCTCCCTCTTTCTCTTTCCCAACTTTCCATTTCCAAATCCTACACACACAAAAATGAAGAGAAAGTGGAGGAGGAGATAGGAAAAGAGAATTTAGATTATTCTGCTTAGATTAATCTTATATTCAAATTTATTATGGGAACACTGAGACCCCTTGAGTCCCTCTTTTTCCGTACAGCCATAGTATTATCGGTGTACACATGATATAAGAGAGTAATACGTATATTAAAAGACTGGCAAGAGAGAGAGAGAGCAGCGTTTGGCCTCAAAATTGAGATAAGAGACCAAAGCAATGGAATGAAACGAATGAATCGGCTTTACCCCTCCTCCTCCGTCCCTGGTCCTCAAATCCCATCAGAGTAATCTGCAATTGGTTCTTCTGTGGCTGATTTAGTCAGTCATGATGATCACCATGATGATGATGTGCTCAGAAGAAAATCTATAGAATGAGATAGGAGTAGGAAAAGATCCTTATTTTTCCCCCTCATCCCCTTCTCAAGTGTAGAGACAAAAAACGGACAATATCCATGTACACCCTCTCTCTCCCTCCCGTATATCCTTATAAAAGAATAAAAAAGAGTGAAAGACAAGGTGGATGATGATGAGGTTGAGGATGTCAGAAGCGGATTTTTTAAAATCTATTAAATAAATGTGGATGACTCTATTCTCCCCCATGTACACACACTCATACACATTTCCCCACATATATCCATCTTACTCCATGGTCTGCAAAGTTTTATACGATGGGGGGAGTGGAGAGTATACGTACTTGAATTGGAAAATGAATTCAGATTTGAATCCTCCCGTCCCATTATCCGTCCGCATAGAATATTGGAATTTCCCATGCATCGCTTCATTGCATTGCCAAAGTATTGCCCACAAAAAAATCTCTCTCTCATTCTTTTCATCCATCCATACACATACACACGCATATCATGATGCCTATGAAAAGACACATACAAATTGAGGGAAGAAACTGAAAAGTCAATGCGACAAATTTTATCCGTTGATATTCTCTATATCCTCCTCAAAAAAAATTTTGTCACTCCAAACCATGGTCCATATCTGGAGCCGACTTTCTCTCTCCCCCTTTCTCTCTTTCTCTATGACTTTAGAATGGATTGTAGGTATGTGAGGCCAAGCCCTGAGATGAAGATGAAGATCATGAGAGGAGTTTTAGTACGGGGCGACAGACATTTTTTCACAACATTCCCTCTTCTTTTTTCCGGGGGTTTCCAGGGAGTAATCTGAAAGCCTAATGTCACTTAAGAAGGACAATTCATCGTGTAGAGGAGAAAGCAGGAGATTCTTTTTTCCCCTTCTTCATCCAACAACCCTCCTCCTCCCATATAGGCACACACACAATGCAATGAAGAGAGGGAAGAGGAAGAAAGTTGCTAAACCTCTCTTTCTCTGATGAATCTTCTTTCTCTCGTTCCCTTTCCTTCCATTATCAAACACCAACTCGTCTCTCTACTCTTCAATTTGATTTTTCACCCACAACTTTCTCCGCTTCTCTTCCTCGTCCTGGAGATGAAACTCTGAACCCTCCCGTCTCCCGCTTTGAAACTCGGTTCCTAGCGAAGGAGGAGAAAGAGGAGAATCAGGAATAAGCAAGTCCTTAGCACAGCTACCCGTTTATCATTTCAACTCTCTTCTTTCCTCATTTTTTCAACCTTCATCCTCCTCCTTCAAACTCAAAAAATGGAAGAAAACACACACACACTCTCTGCTCTCTCACAGTAGGGGTGAAGGTATGCTTAAATGCTGTGTGTACGATGTGTGTGTGTGTGCTGTCGAGTTATATGGCTTCTCAACTTTATTCTTCTTGCACCAAGAGGAGATTGCGCAAGGAAGAGAGAAAAAAAACACAATTTTGTGACTAACACACACACACACATAAAGTACATACTTATACAGACCAAATTTTTATGCTCACATTTCTCATACTTTTTTTCAAAAAAACCATTTTTTTCTACTTCATTCACAGTTCTCTTCCGACTTTCTCCCTCTTTCTTCATTTCCCTTAGATGTGTATTTCCTCCCTTGTACATTTTTTTGATGAAAGCAATATGTTCCGTTTGAACATTTTAAATTTCTTCCTGTCAAAACATTAATATGAATGGACAAAATTACCCTTTTTTCTCTAATTGCTCCCAACAACTAATTGTTTGAAAATTTGTATGTTGTGCAAAAAAAATATCAAGTGAAGTGCACTCAAGTCACTAATATGTAGTGAATGATCATAATAATTTTTTGTATATTTGGATATCATCAATTCTCAAGTGTAATAATAATATATTTTATAATATATAATATCATTTAATATAATTCATAAATTTTTTTTTTATCGTCTTCATGTTCCTCCAATTAATTTTTTTCCCCGCTTTTCATTTTTTGTCAAAACACTCTCTTTTCAAAAAAATGAGGACTACGATGACGATGAATGTACGACATTTCCCACCAAGTTGACATTTCCATTTTTCCTGGGATTCTTTCTTCATCACTTTTTTCTTCTTCTCTCCTCTTTTCCTCCTTCCCGTTGAAATTCCAAAAAGTTGGTGAATTTTAAATTTTATTTCATGTCAATTTGACATCCACACAGAGCACTGCCGTACATACACACACGCACACTAGTACATGGTTTCCACACTATCCGTGTGTTTGTGTACGCGTGAGTTGGAGAAGTCTTGGTGTGTGTTTGTGGAAACGACGGAAGCGGAAACGAATGCAAGTGTCTGTGATCATAACACTGTCATCATCTCACAAGCTGTATAATAATAATCCTTTTTTCTATTTCCCGTCACTCGCCCTCCTTTCCCACAAGTACAGTACATTATCATAATAGTCGTTCTCGTCTAATATTTTTCCCTTGGAGTGAAAGAGAGAGATAGCAAATTGTAAATAGACAATTCAATGTAAACAATTTTTCATACTTTCTCCTCCCTCCTTTTTTTCCAAATAAAATTTATTAAGTCAAAATAAAATGGTTAGTATTCAGTTTCACCCATCATGGAACATAATGTACAGAGTTGTCTTGTAATAATTCATGTGAGGGGAAAAGTAGAAGTAGTTTCATTTTTTATAAGCTAACATTCTTATTATTATAGACTAGATATTAAATTATACCACAGATTATTATATAGTTATAATTATACTATAGTAATTTGTATATATATATATATCCTGTATCATTTATACCGAATATAGGATTAGCTACACCAATAAACATTTATTATATACGACGTTTCTCTTATTTTATACTTTACTTTTACTTTCGAGTCGTCAAGCGCGCGTTCCTTATGTCCTAAATTGAAAATCTCTTTTTTTTAGTTTGTCACTCTCTTTCTATATACATATTATATATATGTACAATATAGTGTGTATGTGTGGGTATATACAATATATATTATTTTACAATACAATATTACGCAATTGTATTAATAGTTGTAGAACGACCACTCATTTCTTTTTTGTATCATTTTTTGTCGTTCCTCCCTACTTCTTGTCATCAATAGAAAATAATTCTAGAATTTTAATATTGTACATTAAATCGTACATTGTAGTAACAGGGTTGTAAATTCATTTTTTTTATTCATTACCATTAATTTCACAAATTTTAATCCTCTTCCTTTTCAATAAACTCTCCTATCATTAGTAAACACTATTTATGGTCTGGTGTGTAATGTAGTTTAGTTTTTTTGTGAAAATGTTCGCTTGTATCTGTGTAAATTATCCTCCCTCCGTCGTCACTGATTGCATTATGCACATATTTAAAAATTACATTCTTCATTAGAATTTTTTATTTCCTACGAGTATCAAAAGTTGGCTCAAAAAATTTGAGCAGGTGTATATAGGGAAGAGGGACAATTTGTTTTCCATCCCACGCAGACCATACAGCTTCCCTCACACAAAACACATTTTCACAAAATGGTCACACAATCTTATATTTGGATACGGTTTTTAACTGAGTATCATTTTTGAGATTAGTTGGGCTGAAAACATTATAGTCACTGAAGTACATAATTGGAAAGGAGTTCAAAGTCGTAGTTACGAATGAAGTGAAAGTGGAACAAGAAGGGAAATAGGATAATTAATTGTGTAGTATGAATTCAGTAGTGGTAAAATTAACTGTTGAAGTGACCCTCACATTTTGAATTTACATGACACTCAATCCAAAGAGTGAATATTCCATCGTTTTGTGAGGATTTTGTCTAGTTCCGAATTTTCCTCGTGACTGGAAAGTGAAGGGTGAGGGAGAGAGAGAGAATGATTAATGGAAAGGTAAAATAATGAATAGGAAATGTGAGATTTGTGTGTGTAGGAAGTGGGAGAAGGAGGAGTAGGAGAAAACTAGAGATTGGGAAGATGAAAATAGAATATGATGTGGATCTCGTTGCTTCGATACGGATGACTCGAGTTGACGTTCTCAAGTGAACAGGGAAAGAATTGTGTTTTGGACTTGAGTATTTTTTTCCCCTGTCTCCCTCCTCCTTCTCAGACTATCACTATCACTCTGTCTGTGTGTGTGAAGAGGATAGTAGAAGAAAAGAGTTTTGTTTTACGATATCCACATTTTTTTTCTTTTTCTTTTTTCCCTACTTCTTCTCCCTGTCTATTTTGTTGCTTACAGGAGCAGGATGGAGGAGAGAAGGTGGTGGATAGAGGGTAGCGCATACGGACAGTTCTGGAGTCTTCAATGTGTGTGTTTGTATGATCCATATATTATACAAAAAAATACGTTGTATAGTGCATAACACGCACTCACTCTCCTCCTCCTCCTCCACACACACACACTTTCTCCCTCTATATGAATTGACTCTTGGTGAATCTCTTTTTATTTGATTTATTACGTGAGTCTCACGAATCGACTCTTTGACTCGATTTTCCATGATACAAGTTTTCAAGTCGGTCTCTCTCACTCCCTCTCTTCCACACTCTCCCCTTTTCACACACAGGGAAATCAAAGGAGTGAGAGAGACAGAGACAGAAGAGAGAGAGAGAAAGGGGGAGGGAGGGGGAAAAGCTCAAGTTCCGTTACACTCATTCAATATAATAATCTCAAGTCCACTTCACCGTATCGTACAACTTGAAAGAGGAAAACCGTGATGGAGAAATTTCAAGGCGAGAGAGAGTGAGAGAGACGACTGTATACATGTATAGTATATCTAAAAAAAACTTGGTTCTTTTCTTCTTCCACGAATTCCAACAAATGTTTAGAATCTTTTTCCCTCCTCCCTCCTCCCCCATTCTCCATTTCTTTCTTCTGTACATGACATTCTATCACTTTCTCCTCTACAATCTCTCCTACTCCTCTCGTCAACGATTGCCCACTCTCAAACGCAAGCCGTACATTCCAGATCTAGACGTATAGTATCCTCCGTCTCTCCATCCGATATTTTTCATACACACACACACATTACAGCAGTCTAGACGGTGTGTGTGTGTGAGTGTATGTGTGTGTGAGGGTTCTGGGGACTCTTGTGTGGGTCTTAGAGCGAGGAAGAATGGGTGGTATAGTATATTGTAGGGAGGACAAGGTACAACAAACAACAGTCACAACAAACAGACGTCCGGAATAACTTTGTAGTGTGTGTGTGTGTGTTGGGGTGGTCGCGAGCCTCCTTGCTTTCACTATTGCTATATCATCCCTTATTCCCCCGTACATTCTTTCTTTCTTTCTTGTGTGTGTTGTGGGTGTTGTGTGTGGAGGGAGATAGTGAAGAGTAGAGTTAGCGTGGGGAGAAAAGAGAGCTCAATGGCCACTTGTATGTCACTGTGTGTTTTTGTCCTTGTCCTTCCCTCTCCTCTCCCACACTCTCTCTGGACTTCCAGTTCAAGTCCTTTCTATTCTACTGGAGAAACACTTTCACCTCTTCAATAAACAACAACTGATTGAATGAGTCTCCGCTGACATTGACGTTGACCACTTCTGGCAAACACCAATCTCCATGCACTTTCTCCAACTGTCTTTTTTCTCCTCTTCTTCTATGTCAACTTCTTCTCCCTCCTCCTCCTCCTCCTCTCCTCTCTCATCTTGCTGAGCAGGGGTGGTAGATTGGGCATGGGTGAGGCATTGAAAGTACAGTGTTTCCAGGATGATGGACAGGAGGACGGAGAGGAACCAAAGTGGTGGACACGGTACACACGACGTCGTGTGGGACCCGTGCTGCATCGCCGCTGGATTCTCCCCTGGGAAAAACAATGACACAAATATCATTAATTAACCATTTCAATTATTCAATATATTTCTGGCGTCAACAACTTTCCAGCAATAATTTCGTCTAGACTGATCGACATGGTTGTGCCCTAGCCACACAAATTTTGTGGCACTCTCAATGAGAAAAGAGCGGGATTTTTTCTCAATTCTTTTTCCCTAGAGAAAGGGACTCAATTTTAATGGGACTGTACAAATAAATTTCAATTTTTAATCAAATTGTCATGTATGACCCAGAAGGAGTGAGAACACACACGACGTTGTGAAAATAAATTTGAATTTTCATCAAAAAATTTGAAAATTGCACTTTCTGTGTGTGCAAAAAGGGAAGGAGAAAACTCGGAGTATGAATGTGTGTGGGAATAAACTATGAAAAAAAAGAGTTAGATGTGGTTAGACAGATGAAGTGCAAGGATGTGTGTTTGTGTGTGTGTGTGTGTGTGTGTGTGTGTGTGTGTGAGGAGAGGACTTGATAAGAACGTATGTCATCCTCCTCATCATCATCATCTTGGTCGTCGTCATGGCCATTGGCAGTATAGGTATAGGTTGGTGGGTGATTTGCAAAGGAGGAGGAGGATGGTTCTTCAAGCTCTGGGAGTTGATTGAAGAAAGGAAAGTGAAGCACGTGTGTGTGTGTGTGAGGGCTGGAGGGGATAGAAAACGGAAGAGGAATAATAATGCTGGGTTACAAACCCTCACATTCTCCTATGTGTCTACTATGTGTAAGTGGAGGGAGAAGACGAAAGAAGGAGGAGGAGGAGAAAGGGGGGTAACCAATATGGTATCATATGAGTAAACCTTAGTAGGGAATCAAATGAAGGAGAAATGCTGAACGAAAGTGAGCTAGGGCGAGAAGAGAAAATTTTTCATCGCCGCCAAAATTCCATCATCTTTCCTTGTGTCAAACAGCAGCAGAAAACGGAGAGAGAGTGTGGGAGAGGGAGGGGGTGCATGTAGAATTTGGAACGTTGAATGTGGAATATCATTCCCCATCACCACCCAAAAAAACCACCAACCTTCTTACACACACACACACACTCTCACACTCTCTCTCTCTCTCTCTCTGATGACAAACTACGTTCAACTTTCTCCTACTTTCCCCATCCTTCCCTCCTAGTGTGTCTATATAATGGAAGATGAGGACGAGGAAGAGAAAGAGAAAGAACCTCGACAAATCCTTGCGATGCAGTCTTTTTTCCATCCCTCCCTCCTCAAGTATCATCATTATCATGTAGTCTGTGTGTGCGTGTGTCTCCCATGATATTCCAAGGAGGGGGTGATATATGATTTTTTCTCCTGGTTTCTGCTGGAGCTTCGTTCCCTCACTCACTCTCTCTCCTTCACTCTCTTTCTGGCTGCATGTTCAAAGGAAATCTATCCTCTTCAAATAACCTTTAGTCCATACCATCACACACGTACACACACGTAGAAAGGACTCCCGAAAATACCAAGTCACACTTGCATCAACACCACTGTCGTAGCTGTTCCGACAAGCCTAACCACCAACAAAAAATGACACATTCCCTTTCTCTCTCTCTCAAAACCTTACATATTTTTGGACTTGTACTCACACTCTCTTTTTTAGTCTAACTCTATATTTCTCTCTATATGCTTATACTTATAAGGGTATGGGGAGTGAAGGATATACTAATGTTACCTAGAACTTTACACGGGAGTAAAAGCAGAAAAATGAAAGCCCAAAGGCAAAAATGTTGGTTAGTGTTGATAAAACTGGAAGCTGAGAAAGACTTTTTCTTCACACATTTATATTCATTCATTCATTCCCCGAGTTCAGTTTTACTAATAGCATCTCTCACCCCTTTCTTTCCCTGTCTGCTATTTTCTCTACATTTTGTTTTTACCGTCTATTCCACTTTCTTCCTATTCTATGCATCCATAGTTGTAAAGTCTGAGGGGTCTCTACGAAGATATCCTATAGAAAATAGGTCTCAAACTGATTCCACCGGATCCCTTGACCTTTGATCGGGACAAATCTATATTTTGTTAAGGTCTCATTTTGAACTAGTGAAAGTCCTCCTCCCCATCACCGCCATCCACCACACCAGGCGACCACAGACACCCAAGGAGGGAAGGCGAAAGAAAAGAGAACCCCCCTTGAAAATGGGCTAATTTATGAATGTGCCGTGTTTTTAATCTTCTCATTGTCTTGCCGAGATTCAACATTTAAAATATCCTGTCATCTACCAAAAGAGAGGAAGAGAGAAAGAGAGGAAGGGATGGCCTATGTTGGCCGTTCGTTGCATTGCATGCCATGGCATGACTTGGTTCCTTTTTCTCTGGTTGGCAGCATGGTATAGAATGATTTGTATTTGTGTGTGTCTGTACTGTCCTCAAAAGCGTTTAATAGTAATCCAGGAATCATCTATTATAATGATTTATTTGGGGAGTCGAAGTTATAATTTAAGACTCGCCACCACCTCCACTTTCACTCCTTTGCCTCTTCCCTCCTCACGCCTTCCTCTCTCACTTTTCTCTCTTGAGCTACCATGAATCCTAATGCTTCCCATGTACACACACACACACACTATAGAGATATGTGAAGAGAGAGAAGATTAATGGCTGCCACTGAGAAACTAAACCAGTTTAGAATTCATAGGCACTTTCCCATCTTCTTCAAAATTTCTCCTTTCTCCACCCGCACTTTTCCTCCTTTTCCTCCACACTTCCTTTTCCTTGTGTATTATAGTATGGGTCTCAGCTAATACTCAAAATGAGGCGGGCCAGCCAAAAAGTCCATGATCCTCATCATTGATGATGTGTGTGTAATAGGGAAGGAAGGGAGAGAGAAAGTGGGGGAAAATGTCATGGATTCTTTCAAATTATTAATGTGAAGATTGAGGGGAAATTTTACGTGTAAAAAAGACTTCTCCCTAGGACTCCTCCCTCTCTCACTTTCTCCTCCTTTTTCTCCTCCTGACTTCAACTCGATGAATGAGGAATGAGGGTTTTCCATTCAGAAAGCATAGACAATACTAAGGTCAGGGAAAATGTGTATACGTACACACACGCCAAAACTATATGTACCCGTTCGTATTTCTATGAGAGGAGAAAGCTTTCACCGTACAACTGAGTCGACTTTTTGTGACGGGGATTGAGGTCATGCAAAGAAATGAAGGGGTTAGTCCTTTGGAAAATCGAAAGCGATGGGGAGGAAGAGTCATGGTTTAACTTGTATATAGTAAACGGGAGAAATTTGTTATAAAGAATCTGCATAGACGTCGTCTTTATATTCCCATATACATATGCGTGTGTGTGTACAATACAATAAGTATGCAGTGCAGGGATAGGGGATATATTGATACAGCGGAAGGAGTGCGGAGCTCTCATATTTTACTCAGCTTATTGCTAACTAATGAAGAAAATTAATTCCAAGCACTCAAGGCTGAGCTGTTTTATCAACTAGGGGAGGGGGCGCCCAAAAACCCGCACACACCATCATCATCCAAGTCACCAGCTCAGCTTTAGCCCATCACATTGTAATGCACATAAGATTCGAAAGGGAGTCACCCAGTCAGTCGCTTTCTCTCTCTCTCTCCGCCAGCATAATTATCATTCAGTGAATCTGGGATGATAAGTGACCTGAGAAAGGAAAGGAAAGCTAGAGAGAGAGACAGAGGGAAAAAAGCTAATGTCAACTAAAGTCTAGATTATAAGTATACGTATTCATACACGAGCCCTTCCTGTTCCTCTCCAAACTGGAGAGTCTGGAGTCTCCAGTCTACCATGTATTGGGGCCCCCAAGCATGTCTTACTCTCTACACAGAACATGTGAGAGAGAAAAAGAGGGAGAAATGGGGGGTGCACGGTGGGGGGTACACATCTTAATTACCACTTGATCCGTCTCCCTTTCTCTCAATCTCCATCTCCATGCATCACTCCAGGACAAAAGGGAAAGAAGCGTGGAAAAGAGGAGAAGGGAAAAAAGAAGGGAGAAGCTGGAAGGATGATGATGATGACGAAATGCGAACGGAGACGGAGACGAATGACTTGCAACCCCCGTCACCTTGTCCCCACAATCACACTGCATTCATCCACTTCCTTTCTCTCTGAGTGTGTGTGGATGTGTGTGTGTGAATGTGGTTCAGAGCCTCACAAAAAAGTCATTCTCTCCAAAAAGAGGAGGAGGAAAAAAGTCAAGGAATCTGGATTCTAAATCATCTTCACTCTGCATGCATCCCTGAAAGTCAATAGAGAAAATTGTGAGGCCGGGAGCCTGTGCCTTCTTCTCCTTCTCCTCTTCTTTCTTTCACTCCATTCAAAGATGGATAGGCTCTCATTTGAGAATGAAATTGAACAAAAAAATAGTCTGACTTTCTCTCTCTTTCTTTCTCAGTTGATGCGGCGGCTGCTGATGCAGAGAAGAAAGAGAAGGAATTTTTTTGCAAGTCATCCTCAACTGTCAGGGAATTATTTTTTTACAAAAATATTTTTTAAATAGTCATACTACCCTTTAACAATGTATATCATCAGTCAATGTACATTGCAAAGAAAAGAGAAAGTCTCTCTCTCTCTCTCTCTCAGAGAAAAAAATTTATGTAAAATGCAAAATATTAGCAAACGGTTGGAGGCACTTAATTTGAGAGAAAAAAATTAAATTAAAAAAAGCAGACCAAAAAAAATTGGGAAAGAGCAGGATCAGACAGACGCACACACACACACGGAGGCAAGAGTGAGAGTGAAGTAGTAGTAGTAATAGAAATAGGGAGAAAGTTAAAAGTCAGGATCTCTTCTTCTTCTTCTTTATTCGACGTTTGCCTAAATTTTCTTGAGAATTTCCTACGACTAAAGGAAGGCAGCAGAAAAAGAGAGAGAGAGAGAGAGAGAGAGAGTGGAGTATAGAGAGGATAATGGGTTTTTGGGTGGCAAGTCACAAAAGCTTTTTTTCGCAATTCGTACAGCCATCTCCCCTTGCCCTCAATATGCTATTATTGTAATGTGTAGAAAGTCTTTTGCTTTCCCAGTTTCCCTCTCCTCTCCCTCTCTCTCTATCTTTCTCCTTTGTAGAGAGAAAAGCTTTTCTCTGCGGGATGAACTAACCGCTCAGCGCCTCTTTCACCATTCTCTCTCTCTTTCTTTCCCTCTTCAACCACCCACTACATATTCTCTTACGATTAGTCACCACACATACTCTCCACTCTTCTTCCAGCCTCGAATAATGGATGGAAAAATTGCTATAATGCTTTCACACTGAACTACAAGTGAGAGATTGGAACACACACATCTCTCTGTACAGTCTGAAGAAGGAGATGAAGGTTGTTTGCCTTGTTCGGATCCCCTTAAGTTTTTAAGAATATAGATGTGTGTGTATAATGTAAACCATCCTCACACACACGCATGCATGCATGCATACAGTTTAAAAAGAGACGAGAGAAAGCTGGTTCTGTAGAAAGACACACATACACAAAAGCGAGACATAAGCCGCAATTTATGAATAAAATAGGGTGCACAAAACAAGGAGTAAAAGCAGCAAGTTGCTTTCTCCCTCGACTCGACTCCCTTGTTCTCGCCTTTTTGGCCAAACTCTCTCTCTCTCCTCTCCCCTCTCTCTCCCTCATTCGTGCTCACAATAATAAGTGTTTCCCTTGGACCAAAAGTCTTTTCACTTTTCACCCACAATCCAAGAGGAAGAGAAGAGGAATTGTACAAAGACATTCGCATTAAATGTAGCATAAGGAGAAGAGAGAGGAGAGAGAGGAGAGGATATGAGATGTAATGTTCACATTGTACACAAGGAAAAAAGGAGGAGGAGGAGGAGAGACCACAACAAAAATGTGTTGACTCTTTCCGATCAGGTTTAAACTTTTAACATAATATCCTGGATATTATGTTCCCACACATAAAAGCGGGGAAAGAAAATTTCATGTGAGCGTAGATTAGTTTTGTCTTAATAACAGAAGAGACACACAGACACACAAAAGTCATTACACATTCAGTCTATTATCATGCTGAGCCGTCATGTAAGGCAGAGTTTATTTATTAAAACCACATTAGCCTCACATTACACTCGGATTGTGTGTGTTTGTACAGTCCGCCATACATGTATGTACATGTGGGGGCCTCACATATTTACACATGTAGATGATATGTGTACATGAATGAGTGGATGAAAATTATGTCAGAATAAACAATTATTTGTTCAAATATTTAATGGGGATTTAGGATGTGATTGTATGAAAAGAAGATTTTCTCCTTGCACAACCATGTCCAAGTCTTTTGTAAACACTGGCCACAATATTCCAACCGTGCATAATGCCAGGTATAGTCATAGTCGGATTAAATAATGATTCAAAGAAATTTTCAACTCACCATTTAAAATGTGCACAGTGATACTACCTGGAATCGAATTTGACGGAACACATCTGCAAAAAACAAGGGGAAGAATAAATTACGCGGATCAAAATGAGTGACTCAATTTGGGTTCTTCCGTACATGCATTTTTTTCTACCACTATGTACATACTAAGAATGGAATGGTAATAGAAATTATAATGACCATAATATTTCCTCTAGTACAACAGAATTAATTTAGAAGTACACGAATTAAAAGTTACATGGAAATAATCTCTGATTCTGAGGAAATTTCCATTCATCAAAAAAGAGAAAAATTGCACTGGAGGAAATACGGTATTATGTGTAATGGATAAAAAGTGTGGATAAAATATTTACGTATAATTCCCACTATCGCTGGGCTTTGCATTGTGAAGCACTAGGGTACTAGAGTATTTGTCATGAGTTACTTCCACCCGACGTACTGGATCGTAGTTTATCATTCGCAAACCCTGAAATGAAACAATTTTACAATTTTACATCACATTTCATTATTTAATTACCCATTCCCAGACCACACACACACACACTCATTTCACAACTCAACTCCACCCCACATCAAGTCATTAATCCCAACTCCCCGCCTCCCATTAAATATACACAATCCTTCCACTCCCATGAAATGTATTGTACTCAATAAAAGTAAAATATGAATGAGGGGGCAATGAACTGGTTTTCCAAAATCCCACATTCTAAATTCAAATGGACATTCCCATTTTATTAATTTTTTAAAAAAACTTTTTAAAAAAGTCCAACGTCGTACCTGATACCAAAAGACATAGTCCGGTTCTTCAGTACTTTGTTTGAGCTCACAGACAAGCCGGAGGCTTGAACCACTTTTGATATATTTGTCAGGTCCACCGGCAATCTCAGCTCTGGCCTCTGTCAAATAAATAACACAATCTTTTATCCCACCATTTTATCCTCAGCCTTCATATGCCTGATCCTCCACCAATCCACACACACGCACACAACTGTCCATGACTTTCCATTGAATTCAAATCCTAAATATAAAAAAACTATTCTCAATCGTTTCCAAAAGAATAAAATAAAATACGAACCGACAACTTCCACAAATTGTCGGACCCAAATCGTTTTATTCTCCAGGAACACAAAACAAAAAAGAATATTCATGAAAGAGGATTTTTGTGACTCACCCACGACTTGCAGGAGTAGAAAAATGGACGTGGGAGGATGAGTGGCGACTTGACATTGATACCAGCCGGCGTCTCTCTCTTGGACGTACTTTATTTTCAAAGTCCAATCCTATAGGGATTTTTTAAAAACACACAGTCACAGACAATGAACGATTGCTCTCTCTCTCTTCTCTTCTCTCCATCCCCCTCCCTCTACCTTCCCCACACTCCACATCTTCCACAAGATTAATGATTCTCATCACTTGAATCCTATGAATCCCATTTTTTTCTATCTCCCTCCATCCCCTCTTTTCTCTCCCTCTCTCTCTCTCGTCTGTCTCAACTATTCATTTCCAAACGACACTTTCTTTCTCCATCTCTTCCTGTCCCCCGTCGTACATTCCCTCCCTTCCCTCCCCAATGCACCAACCATCGCCATCCACCTCAGAATGAGGCGACGACCAATTTATTCTCCAAGTTTCTCTCTTCCCTTCAAAGTCTTTGAATTTTCAACCCATGTTAAAATCAGCCCTCACAAGAAGAAGGAGAGAAAAAATCTTGAAACTTTCTCTTTCTTACATTTCACTTTATAAGGGAAGTGTCTGTGTGTCTGGGTGCTGTTGTTGTTGTCATGGGTATTGTTGTAAGTTGATAGGATTCGAAAAGAGGAGGGAGGAATATTAGAAGAGTTATCTCTATCTGACAGTACAATGCCCTGTGATGTACGCGTGTGTGCATGTAGATGCCACTTCATGATGTAATATATACTTTCTCTTTGAATATCCCTACATACACAGACACACAACATTTTCCTTCCTCTTTTGATTGGTTTTTAAGTGCAGGGTGTGTGTGTGTGAGACACAACAATGATCTCTCCAAATTCCCCCATCTTTTTTTCTACTTTCACCCCCTCTTTCTCAATTCCTTTATAAAAAATACTTAGAAGGCTTTCTCCGGTTTCCTTATTAAATTTCCTTCTCCATTCCATGCAGATTCCATGTAAAAGGAGGAGGAGGGGAGGGGAGGGGGAGTGGGTGGAGGAGGGGAGGAGAGTCTACGTGTTTATTCTCTTGTTTCCATCTCATCGTCAGCTGAGGAAAAAGAAACTGAAAGCACACACACACACAAAGAGAGAAAGAGAGAAAGGGAAAGGCACCAGGTTCGAGTAATACTACTACACACAGTTTCCAACTTTCCTCTTGAAAAGAGTCTCAAAAGAAGAAAGTCAGCTAGTCCGACAGTGCATCTGCATAATGACTTGAAAGTGAGCCACAACCACACAAACCCTGCCAACTCCCAGGCACACACAGTATATCGGCTCCAGCCACGTACAAAAAAAGCACACACACACTATACACATCATCTCTGCTTCCCATCTCTCACATTGTGTGAGTGTGTACAATATTATAACATTGCATTCACTCTTCATAGAGATGACATGACCGGTCTGCCTATACTTTCCCCTCTTTCCCTTTCACACTCTACACACTCTATAATGGATTCTTGGAGGGATAAATTCAATATAGACTGAAATATAGATTGGTTTCTCCACAGTCTCTCTCTCACTCTTTCTCTTCCCCACATCTCTTCTTCTTTCAACGTTTCGTCCCCGGTTAGGGATGCAAAATAGAAAATCCGTTTTACTCGGCCTTCCACTGTGTGGCCACACACGAACACACGCCGTCAGCCAACCTCCTACTCTTCCTCGCTGTCTATCTTCCCTTCTCTTTTGTACATGCAAACAAATTCGGATGGTAATGTGAAGAGTGTCTTCATTTTCCAGGGACTAAGTAGCAGAGGAAAAATAAGTTACTCTTTGTACTTTCCCCTTGTGCTTGTACAGAATGTCATCATGTACAGAGGTGCTATTGAAAAAAATAGAAGAGTAAAAAAAAGTTTCACTCCATTTCCCTTTCAATTTACATGGCATTGGAGGAACACACACGAAGCACACAGAGAGAGAGAGAAGAGGGGGAGACAAGTTGTGTCTTTTTCACAAACGTTGAGTTGAATGGGAATTGAAGCTCACATCTTGATTTAATCTCATACCCCACAGTCTCAGCCACTGCACTATTCCGTGCTTGTCCTCGAACAACTTTCTCTCTCCCTTTCCTTATCTCATTTAATCTCATTTGAATTAGTCTTCATTTTTCTGGAGGGTCTTTCCAAGATTCTTTCCTCCCCAAATCCACTAAAGAATTGTTAGGAAGAAAACAACACAATTTCCAAAGACGTATTTCTTATCCCTAAGACAAGGCACACTCACTCAGGAACCCTTGGAGTCATCAGGTAAGAGTATTTTTCCCCCCCCCCCCCCCGTCAATTCACAGTTGACAGAGACAGTACGACAGTAAGACTTCACTATGACTAGGAGAGAAAGTGGAGAAAATAAAATTCTGCGAATGAAATCCAATTTTTAAAAAAAAACCCAAAGACTGAGTCAAGGTAACCATTAAAAATGTACATAGTCCTCCTTGCGTAACCTCATACATGATCTGACGTACCGTACCGTAAAACTTGGGAAGAAGAGCCGAGAGTCAAATTTGAAAAATTAATTTCAACCCTACTTTTACGTTCTCCCTCATCAAACTAAAAAACCTTGATACACTACACTCTAATGTTAGAGAGACTCTCGAAGGAAACTAAAAAGGGAGAAAGAAATCATTCCTCCATGCGTTTGTCCCCTCTTTCGGAGAATGTGAAAAAAAAGTCCAATTATAATTATATAATGTGGACATATGACTCTCTTCCTACATATGTATATTACGAGACGAATATTTTGTTGGATGGAGACGTCTATGAGGAAGGGAGGGGAGGAGATGTTAAGGTGAATTGAGTGAGTAGCTTTCTCTCCGCTTGACTAATCTACTCGAATATCTAATTATGTTGACGAGAGAGAGAGAGAGAGAGAGGAGGGAAGGGAGAAAGGGAGAAGGGTTAAAGGGGGAAAGCCAAGTTAGTCGATTGAAACATCTTTTTTGCAATTTCCCTATCATAATATAAACTGGGGGATCTCCGCCGTCTCCTCCTTCCTTCCCAGTCCAGCTCTTTCTATCTTAAAAAACTTTATATCTCCTCTCATCTTGCCTCTGCCTCTGCTTCTGCTTGTGAGTGTGTGTGTGGAAGGGAAAGACTCCCATTTTTTTGAAGAAAATGAATCATGATAACGAGCCTTGAGGAATTTGAGCCTCCGCTTGTACCCTCCCCTCGTCCTCATCTCCATCTCCTCCCCTCACCACAGAGCAAAGAAGAAGGAGGAGGCGAGTCTGCATACTTGAATACATATAAAAATAATTTTGTTCAAGGAGGAGAGAGTGTGTGGCTTGAATAAAGGGGAGGAAAACTGCCTATCAACTTTATAATAACTTTCCCAATAAATCCATATCCAGCCTTAATACCCCACTCTAAGAGAGAGAGAGGTTTCTTCTTTAGGCTAGAGAAGGGAGGAGGAAAGGGAGAGAGAGTCTTCACATGCAAATCTATTGAAGCCTCAAGTTTTTTTTTCCATTTTTTGAACCCTCTTATTGGTTCTTTGGGGGAAAGGAGAAGAAGAGGAGAGTAAGGAGGAGGAGGACCAAGAGGGCCTTGGTTGGGCTTCGATATGTAGCTTTTGAGTTTACATGTGGAGCAAGCTGGAGAGCCTCCTTCTTGTGGTGAGCTATATAGTGGCAATGGAGACACTGAAATAAATCTGGTTACGATCTTCACAGCCATTCCTTTCCAATTCAGACGACTCTCAGGCTATATAAGAGGGGGGAAGAGAGGAGGACTTGAGAGTAACTCAATGACATCAACATATAATTCAGAGCCAAGATGGGTACAGACAGAAAGAGATGAAGGAGAGAGGGAGAGGAAAAAAAGTGAAACTACCTTCTATTCACTCTGGCAAAAGGAGGAGAAAGGAGGAGGAGGGAGTCATGAATCCTATCCATTATACTTCATAGCTCTATGTCTTAATAGTTCTACTATATCCACAGCTTCTTGTCTATTCCCCTTACCCAGAAAGGGGAAAGAAAGTATGTGTGTGTGTGAGAGAGAGAGAAGGCGTGAAAGGAGAGACAGGCTCAAAACGAGACACCACATATCTTCATCATGAGGAAAAATGAAGACTGTCTCTCTCTCTCAGGCAAAATGGGGGATGGCAGTGTGACTGCCAGCGGCAAAGCTACAACCTAAAACCCAATGATGGATGAGCCTGGATCCTATTTCCTTTACTCTAATCACGGGCAATAAGTAATCATGTTTTATAATACGCTCATCACACACACACCCACAACTCTCCAGTGTGTGTGTGTATTCCCCTTTATTTCTATATGTGTGTATTATTATGTACTATTTTTTACTTTTTTGATTTACTCCTATACCCCATTCACTTCAGAAAAAAAACGAAGAAAAGGAAGAAAGAAGAAAGTAAATGAGAGAAAGAGAGCTTCCCATTTTAATGGAAGCTTTCTACACGCACAACTCGAATTCCTCCTCACCATCACCATCACCACCCTCCCACACACACACAATCGGAGTTCCATATTATATAATTGGTAGCTAAACGAGCCTTACCTTAAGGTGAAGTTTGACTATAATCATTCGAGTTGTATGAAGGTCGTAGTATAACGAAGAATACTAATCGTAGCTTCCTACCATTCTGTGGTAAACTGGGTGAATA
>WJFB01000830.1:1248-45596 GCA_009870185.1 Pygmarrhopalites habei | reverse complement strand
AAAGGTCAAACCTAGCGTCATGTGAGTTACCTTTTCGGAAAGCTGAGAAAATAGGCTTTTCGGTGAGGTCACATTCGTTGAAATTGGTCACCGTATGTAGAATTCTCAAGCCTTAGAACTTTGTCTCATTTTTTATTTGTGACCCGTTACATTACTAGTTATGTACAATACTGTTTCCTTACATTTTACTACCACTTTTGATGTCGTGTTAAGACGACAGGACACAAAAAATAGATTTCCCCTCTTTTCCCTCTACACTCATTTTTATGACTTTTCATACACATACGCCTCTGTTACACCATTGTGGTATGTATGTAACAGTACATATTATTATTTTCATCCCTTCGCCATTTCTCCTCATTTTATATTTTACAAGATAGTCGTTTCTTGTTCCGTGTTTCTTTGTTGAGGAGGAGGGAGGCTACAAGTTGAGTATCTTCACGAATTTTTTCTTTCTCTCTCTCTCTCCCTCTCTTTCGCTCTTGTCTCCTCTCCCATTATTATTATTTCAGTTCATATTTCTTCCCGAATGTATTGTACTGACTAATAGTATGAAGCGGTTAAAGACCAACAGACGTGACATTCCAGCTCATCAGCACAAATGGCTTGGCCGTGACTTTTCCCTAAATGAAATGAAACTAAATTAGCTAGCTCATAGTTTCCCTGTCTTTCTCTGTTGGTGTTCCTCCAATGTGTCTTTTTTCGTCCTCATCTTCTAGGTAACTCGTTACAGGTTGTTTGCTCAATTTTTTCTCTCCCTCACCTCCTCCTCGTCCGACAGGCGGAGAGTATACTGACCTCTTCAAACACTCCTTCATCTCAGTCGCCCATCATTTTTTGTGCTAAAATTGTCAAGATTCAAAGTTTTTGTCTTTGTCAAAATTTTGAGCCGCGACGAGAAGCGGAGGAGGAGGAGGAGAGAAACGGCATACTATAAAAGTCCCATCATCATCATCCCTCCATCATCATCAACAAATTGTAGTTACCGAAAAGATAATTTGACACCACCACCACCAAAACATCTGTTGATTATTTTATATGTAGTTGTTGTACCCCCACTCTCAGTTCAGTTATAATGGACGTTGACTATCATCAATGATTTTCGTGATACTTCCCCATTGTCACTTGACTTGGGTTGTGACTGAGCAATTCACAATATTATGATAGACTCTACTATACACAAGGCACTTGAGAAAAAATTGATGATAACTGTCCTTCAACTTTCTCTCCTTCTCTCTCTCTCTCTCTAGTCTTTTTTTATTCTAGTTCAAAAGTCTACCATTTTAATTGATTTTCGAAAAGTCAATTTTGAAAGTTTAAAAAATTCTATAAATTTCTTGACTTTCAAAAAAGCCTACTTGCTCTTTAATCAATAAAAAGATTCCGAACCTGCACGTGTGCTTGTAAACTACACACGTACAATCATAAAATTTTAAATGGACTACATTTAACATTTCTCCCTCTTCCAGTCATTGATATCAATGTAAGGTACATACAGGGGTAGAAACCTTGAAAAAGACTTTAGAGCGTATTGAACTCTCGGGTTGGAGTGAGAAGGAGAGATATTTCAAAACTTTTTTTACACAAGTATTTAGGATTTACCTATTTGTCACCCCTCGAAAGTAAACCAAAAGTTATGGAGAGTGATGACGAGACATGGAGAGTATAGCTCTCGAGTCTTCAAAAAGTATACATATATAGCCTAACTTTAACGATGACTTCGAGAGAGAGAGAGAAAACTGTGTTGTTGATATCATTTGATAATGTGAACATCAATTTAAACTCGGCACATGTATTCTCTCCTTATCTGACACACACAAGCAGGCACACACAGTAGCTTTGTAATTATTATTACGTGTGCGAATATATCAGTCAAAGTACAAGTAGCTTATGGACTGGTTACACATTGCGACGACTTGTGGTCATGTACATGTGTTGTGTGTGTGTCTACATGTGTACATTTTTATTGAACAACGTCCACGATGTCCACGTTCAGTTTCGAGATTTGGGATAGGTTCGTCCCTCTCTCTCTCTCTCTCTACTACTGCTACTGTAGTTTTACATGCTGGACAAATCAAATTTATTATATGGACTCTCCACTTGAAAACCATTTGGCCATGACAGAGTAGAGAGCAGAATCACTGGTCACTGATTTACATTTTGTGGAATTCCACAGCGTCATCAGTCTAGTATCAGTGCTGTGGTTTTTTTAAAAAAAATCTTGTTGTATAATTGGGCCTTTCATGCGCAAACCATTTTTTTCAAATTAAAAATATTTATTTTAAAAGCACCATTTATACTTTTGTATGGTGAGGACCACAACAAGAACAGGAAGTTGGGAATTGTGGTAAAAACCCATAGACACAAACAACATGTTTGAGGGTCGAGTAAAATGAAAGCTCATTTTTATTTCACTCTCCAAAGTATTGAGCAAGAAAAAACGTGTCAAAATATGTTGAACAGTTTTCCTGAATAGTTATCAGAATAATTATCAAATTCACACTCTTCAATTCTGGAGAACCTTATCCCTATCTTGAGAAGCCGCGCCAGACTCACAAGGTTTCTAGTTGTATGTACAATGTACAGTACAACAACAACGAGTAAAAATGTTTCATGTGATCAACACGATTAGAGAGAGAGAGGAGATGCTCGGGAAGATTATGCTGACATAAAAAAGGGTGATTCATTTGATTTGTACAGTGCAGTGGATTTTTTGGTAGGTCACCCCCGGACTGACCCACACCACGTAATCACTTGAACATGTTCAAATAGACTTGCTTTGGAATGCTTTGTACTCCGCCGCTCGTCAATCCCCTCACCTCTTCTCCTCTTCCCCTCTTTGCATCCTGTACACACACACACACTCACACAGGTGTACACTTAGCCTGTGCATGTTTTGATCTTTATAACTTACTTAAGATTGAAAATGTTCCTGGCATGAACAGTCTCGCGATTTATGAGAGGAAAAAACATTATTTTGAATATTAATGGTTTTTTCTGTATGATTTAGCAAATAAAATGGTCCAATAGAAGTTTAAAATTCTTTTTATGATTGTTGATCAAATATTTGATACAATTGATGCTTCTTCCGCCACAATCGTGCTGTTACGAGAGAGAAATGGTGGTGGCTACTAAATTGTAATGTAATTATCATCACTCTGAAGAATTTACAATAATTAAAGGATTTCCTTTCTCCCTCTCCCTCTCTCTCCGCGACCCTTCTCAATGGATCCCGTGCATTGCGGTCATTAGCTAAATTTAGATAAAAACATTTGATATGTGAATTAACGGTCCTCCAGCAATCGATGAAAGGTTAGACAGCGCAGGTAAATTATTTCCACAGTTTTTTTCCCGTACACGATTAAATTATATCTTTATGTGTTGTGTGTGTATGGAGGAGCGGGAGGTGGAAGAGAGTCACACGATACTACTACCAGACTACCTTAATCCCCGATCCGACACACACACACTCACACACACATACACGTACACCCCCTCACATGCCTCTGTTACCACAGGAAGTGTAAGAAGATCTCACAAGTACACTCAACAGTTTAGGTCTCAAGGAAAATATATTTTCATGTCTCGCATCTGTTTCCACGTCTAATAAATGGTTCCATCCATCAAAAAGCAGGGAAAGGTAGTCACACACAGAGAGAGAGAGAAAGGATATTTTACCAAAAAATGTATTAAAAGACACAAGGACTCAACATGAAGGAAAGGAAGGACGGATGAAGAGAGAGAGAGTAGCGTTTATCAAAATCCACTTTTTTTCAAATTTTAGGGAAAAGGTGGAGGATTTTCCATTTTCATCACATTTGTGAAGTATCAAAGCAACACTTTTTCTCTTGTCAGGCAGGGAGAAAGAAATGTGGAGAGAGAGGGAGAGAGCATTTATCCCTTTTCTACGTTACATTCTCACAGGATACTCGTATGACAGATAAGAGTCATGGCATAAGATTGTGTGTGTGTGTGTGTGTGTGTAGTGTGTGAACAAGGGATAACACTTGCTAAATATAACAATTGTTTACCAGGATATTTTTCCAGAAAGTAGATCCTCTCCACTGATACACACGACACTAAATATCAGAAGCAAATAGTAAAGAACAGCAGCAGCAGCATCAGAAGCTCGATGGGTTTTTATATCTCCTTGAGCATTTGGAAGTGTCCAAGAAGACTTTTCATTTATTTCATTTATGTAACACAACGAGAGAGAGAGAGGGTGAGAGGGATGGATGTTGGAATATAATGAAATTATCGTATCGTATCGTATCTGAGCAGACCGTTGTCTTCTTGTTGTTATTCTCTAATGACTGTAGTCCGCCACAAAATTTAATTGCAATGTAACATGTAATGAAGCTAGTTAAAAAATGCAGCATGTACATTCTCCTCTCTCTTCCCCACCAAGGGATCATGGGCTATCATGATTTTCAAGACGTGACGATGGACGGTGCAGAATACTGAATATGTATTACATACATACATAAATACATACCAGTGTAGTACTCCATGTGAAGGAGTGCTTGGTGCATGTAAAGAGAGGGGAAATAATCGTTTGAGATAATCATAATTGGGCTGGTGGTTCCGCTGAGTAAACCTTAAAGCACACACACTCTCACACACACACTCTAACCCCTGAGAGAGAGGGGGGACTGAGAAGAATTATTAGCTTCGTAAATGACTGTTAGCGAGTCTGTGTGTGTGTGTGTGGATTACTGTGGATGTATTTAACTCTGTTTAAATGTTTGTGTGTGTTTTTAAACATTTTACCTTGACATGAAACGTCTTGGGACTGAATCAGCCTTGTCATTTTTTTTCTATTTCTCTCTCCCTTTTTCTTTACAATCCCAATTCCATTTCTATATTTACATTTCGCTTTCCTTATCAATGATAAGTTATCATCCACTCAGATTTTTCATGTGTGAGCCTGTGTGTGTCACACAGGCACGTTTGAACATATTGCACCTTCTTCGTATTGGCTTCTTCAAACTCATGTCTAGTTAACAAGATACGTGGAAATTTAATCGCAGTTAAAGTTGTGTAGCTTGAGAGTTAATACAAGGGAGACTGGACGAGTCCTGTGTCTCTAACACACACACACACACACACAGTCTCTCGTATCAGTTGAAATCAGATATTAAGAGTAGATAATGAGACGAAGTGGAGAGAGAGAGAAAGATTGTGTTCAACCTGAACTCATGACTTTTGTTTTAGTCATTTTTTACATGAATTTTGCTCGACCGGCATGCAATGAAATAATTCTCTATACTACTATCTTCCCTCTATGGAATGACGAGTATTTAAGTCAAGTTTACAGTGTACAGTAAATTTAGTTTGTAACATACGAGACCAGGGTTATATGACTGAACGTTGTAATGTTTTAATACTGGCCAAGTACTACAATTATCATTAATACACATTTTAATGGACAGTGTCTCTCTCTCCCTCTCCTCTTTTAATTTTTTAATGTACGTGGGAACTGGGAAAATTTTCATGACAAAGTTTAAGTTAAAGTTTTTTCCTCTCTTTTTCTTCTCCTTCTTCTTCTAGTTGAGTACCGTGCATGTAAATTTTTGTTGGTCAACTTTTGGTTCGGAAGGGATGTACATGAACACAGTAGCCACCACACACACACACACACGAGCTGAAGCTCTACATGTCAGGCACACACAGTAATAATTTTACAGTAGCCATTTAGCTGTAGGAAGAAGTATTTAAATAATTTAAATGAAATTGCGATCTTCATGCTGATTCCCTTCTCTTCGTAACAACCAGAACAACAAAATATGATAATGGATTAATGTGTGTGTTTGGAGGGAGGATTTACGGACTGTCTACACGAAGTCACACAAATGACTTTTTTCCCTCCGACCTGAACAAAACGTAACTATTGTAAATGATAATGTGTAATATAGACATTTCTCTCCCGGCCACGGCAACCCCCCTCCTCTTTCTCTCGTGTTCTCCGTGTGGGATTTTTTTATTTACACATTAATTAATGCTAAACTTTGTTTATAACTGGTCTTGACTTGGTAGAGCACGATATTATGTGTTTAAGTGTAATTATAAGGTAAGCATGAATTCAATTATTGTCATTGCAAATCAATGTGGAAAAATTCTCTCTCTTTCCCTTCTGCGTTTTTTTCCATCCTCGTGTTTCCCCCGTGTGTGTGTGTGTTCCTATTTCCTCATTCACAAAACTGGTATGTGGAGGATGGCAGAGAGAGAGAGGATAATTTACATGTGTAGGATATTCCCAAATTTTTTGTTTACTTCAGATTCACAAACATGCATGTGAATATCATAATGTGATATTTAGTAAAAATTTAAAAAATTGCAAAATTTAGCTGACCATGAAGTGTGTGTGTGGCTTCAGTGTCTTTGCATGTGGAGAGGTAGTCTGAATCTTGGAAAAAAACCCATTTTTAGGGGAAGCTTTGGCTGTGGCTGCTGGTTGTGCATACTTTCTAGGAGAACAACAACTCCAACAGCAAAAATACATGTGCATCGCATTATGATGATGATGAGCTAACCTCCCGCTGTGGAGCCTTCCCCTTTAACAAATATTATATTTGTTAATAAAATTAGACACAGACTCCACACACACACACTTACACAGTATCATTACACAATGCCAGTCTCTATTAGGATGATCATGAGGAAGATTATTCCACACATTCACCACATTACAATAATTGTACACACAAAATACTCTTCAAGATCCGACTATGAGGATCACATACACCATATATTGTATAGGCATGTTCAGTGTGTGTGTGGGTGAGGTGGTCCAGAATAAGTTGGTGAAGAAAGGAAGATATTATACATGTGTCCATCGTACTTTTTTTTGTGGAACAACAACAGGTTTTCATCAATTTATTTACGAGACAAGCGGCACTCTCTGTAGAGAGAGAGAGAGATACAGATACACAAGTGCATCTCTCTTTCTCTCTCTGTCCCTTCCTTCCCCTCCTCCTCCTCCTTCTCCATGTACATATTAAATAAACAGATATTGTTCCCTCCTCTCTCTTTCTCTTTGGGGTCCTCTTCATCCCTCCCATTGAAATGTTTCTGTGGTGTGTTGGTTCGTAAATAATATTATTATGACCACGGCCACAATTTTATGTGCTCTCCCAACACGCTTAACCCAGGAACTCTTTTGTTTACTCTCTCTCTGAAATACACAATCCAAGTCGTCACCGTCAACATGATAATGTCCAAAAAAAGTTGTGAATGTAAATGTATGTACAATACACACACAGTATTATACAATCCATTGGTGTGTGTGTGTGATAGGAGCATTGATATGATTTATAGAATACACAAATTGAAGGTAAAATTTCATCTCGGTGTATCTCTCAAATGTCACCTACTTAACTCCAGGCAGTCCACATTGAATAAAACTAGACGTTCGTAGTACACACACACGCCATGGGACAGATAACTTGTTTGGCCTTAAAATTGTGTCA
Organism: Pygmarrhopalites habei; assembly: GCA_009870185.1. Classification (NCBI taxonomy): domain Eukaryota; kingdom Metazoa; phylum Arthropoda; class Collembola; order Symphypleona; family Arrhopalitidae; genus Pygmarrhopalites; species Pygmarrhopalites habei. The sequence goes on along the minus strand of WJFB01000830.1, from coordinate 38,127 downwards.
TTACAAATGATGTACCATATCATTGATTATGTCTCTAAACTGAATACATACACAATCCACAAATTATATTGTGTATAATTCATAAAAATGATCATTGGTCAGTCAATAAAATTAATTTTATATTATACGCCACTTGCTTTACACCTCTCCCAAAATATTGAAGTCATTTTATGACATCCTAGAAATACACATTGTACTATCCTCCAAACTTGAATTATATTTAATTCTGTAAAAAATTTGTAATCGTTGAAAAAGTAAAAGAAATCAAAGTGTGGTTTCAGCTGAAGCAATTTTTTCAAAAATCACCTGACACATCTAGTAGTTATGAATTCTTGAAGTGTGTGGTTCAAAGGATGGGTGTATGAGGATCTAAAATGTTACATTTATTCTGTGTGTAGAGTTGTAGAGTGGCAGGGAAGAACAACAAAAATGATAAGAGAGACGATGGACTTGATGAAACATGACATTTAGTTAGTTTTGTGCTGTCTATGTGTTTTGTGTGTACTGTACAACATACAAATCTACCTTTGGTATCTCGCACCGTATGAGTCGTGCTGACGATTCTACACACACACACACACAAGGATGATGATGGTTTATAGCGATTTCATTTCAATTTCACTGTACGTTGAGCATGAAATCATGTGGTAGCGAGCAGGGAGTTCATTCATGATTGAATCCAGGCTATCTTCAAAAGTATTATCAGTCAAGTCAAAAAGGAAATTGGATGAATGGAATGTGGTCCCTTACACTTTATGTAGACTACTACACTCTACACACACTCTCTCCTTCCTGAAGTCCTTACTCGTTTTTCCATCATCCCATCTCTATCAACATCTCTCAGGGCAGGAGGAACAGTAACGAGTTCTTATAACTTTTATACAAGTATTTACTACCATCTTGTTCTCTCTCTCACAGAAAAATACCTGCTCACTATATTATTATCTTTCAACATTTCATCATCGCATTGGAAAACACACACTCTCTCATACACACACAGGGAGAAAGGAAGAGCTTAAATGTTTGTTCACAACGTCCTCCTCTCATCTATTTGCTTAAATACTGTACACACGCATAAAGTCAAACAACTTGACTCTTGGGAATAAACAAGTTGAGGATAAACTAACCAACAAATCATTTCATTCTAGTATTTGCCAAACGTCCTCACTTTTTCAAAACCGAACTTTAAACTCCGCTCAACCTCTCACCCTCCACCATCCGCAGTTCATTGATTAAAGTACACAAAATTGAGATCACGAGCAAATCTCAAAAATTTACTCTCTGTCGTTACGTAATCCTCATCCGAAGAGAGAGAAGAGAAATCTCATTTATTTGTACAATTTTTTTCACCTTGTTTTCTATTTTGTGTAGCTCAAAGTTGGGATGTTGTGTAGTTGAATGACAAACAATTTAGTCAAATACAAATGTGTGTGTGTGTGAGTGTGTGTGGGGGTAGATTATGATAACAGTTTATATAATGAAAATAAATCCTTCAATTTACTTTGACAATTACATACAGTGTGTTCATCTTATTTACTTTTGATTAAAGTTTAAAAAAACAGTGCCTGTTTAAATGGGTCCACTTGTGTTACTAGTGTGTGTGTGTGTGTCATGATTTTCCCATGGTTCGTACATAAATCGCATATTATTCATTCAAATTTTCTACAATATTGTATGTATGTCATGTGCCTAGTGTCTACCTGTTGTAAGTTTATTTTTCCAATGTGTGTATTTGGCTGATGGCCTTGTTTAGCATGTCAGTGCATGCAAACATGCTGTTGTTGTTTGGTTTCAATTTTTTTTGTTGAATAATTCCACTACACTTGGAAAAAATGGGGAAGCTCAGAGTCACATGAGTATGGTGTAAAAAAATATTTTTCACAAACTAGTAAAAGTATTTTTTCCCCTCAAATTATGAAGGAGGAATGTGAAAAGAGATTTGTCTACAGGTTGAAAAGCTTCAAATTAAGGAAAGGTGTATAAAAGAAAGTTGGTGAGAGAAGAAAAGGGGGATTTTATTATTAGAAGGTTTATTCAGACAAAGCGGAAAACCAAATTGAAAATCACGACTTGTAAAGTCACTGAGAGAGAGACAGGGAGAGAGTCTGTGATGCAATATGGGGGCTTTTTTTAATGTGTTCAGGACATGGAATCTGAGGTAAAGGAGAAGCACCTTATGAAATGGTGTCTGTGTCTCTTCCCTGTTAAAGTGTCTGTAGTGGAGGAGACAGTGGAGGGAGATACTCCTGGGTGTTTGAAAATAAATAATGAGATTGTAGCAACTCCGCCATTTGTTGTTGATTCTCCCATTAAAAAATGAACCTCTTTGGTTTTTCTGTTCGGACAGAGCGTCATTCTGGTCTCCGTGCGTGTAATTAAAGTGGCTCTCGACTGAATTATGAGCCCATAATGGAGCCCTCATAAATTTTTCTAAAATAAAAAAAATACTTTTTTTATGGAACCCTTTTGCTGGGGTGGTTGTATTGCAAATCATAAACTCCATTTAACTTGTACAGATGTGAGTGGCAGGATACTCCTATCAGCGTCCAGGGATATTTGCCCTTGTCTCCTTCTCCATTTTTTTCTCTGCTCTTGTCTCCCCAGATCTTCCTCATATAGCCTCCTCTTTAGTCCGTAGTGTGTGTGTGTGTGGAAATTCTTAGACACACACACTACGACGTTTAATCCCACTGAAACTTGTACGCAAGAACCTTTTGATTTAAAAATTCCACACAAAAATTCATTCTAATAATTTTGACGAGCGAAATTCAGATTTACTAGAAAGAACCACAAATAGGAACGTTCAATTCAGGCCAGTGTGTGTCCCCCCGTGTGTGTCATTTGGGTAATGCGAATTTAGAATCATTGAGGTCAGTCCTCGACGGTCCGGAGCACAGATATTTGAGGGAAAGCAGTATTTGAGTAGTTTTCATAATAAGATTTTAATTTTTGTCACATTTTTTGCACCTTGCACTTTACAATTGATGCTCACTGGCCTAATATTCATGGAGGGGAGGAGGAACAAAAAAGACATTTCCATTGGTCTGATAATTTGCAAGCAGGAAAAATATATAGAAGAGAGGAGGAAGAACACATGTAGGATAGGATGGTAAAAAATTGAGGGACAGGGTAACATCAAGATAAATAGGGATCACAAATACACAACAAAGAATGTGCATGCGTGTGTGTATGATGAGACACACAATAGAAGGGGGAGAGAGTATTAACACACACAAAAATACAAGGAAACCCAGGGAAGTTGTGTTTTAAAGCCAGTGGATTTGTGAGTGAGTGTGTATAATGTGTTGTTTCTATTATAGGGAGAGAGAGACGAGAGGGATATTAGTTTTTCCTAGGCGACTGTTTGAGTGCTGCTGCCACTCGTGCTATCGCAATTTACAACGCTTCTCCTCCTCTTCTTCTTTCGTGGCCCCAATGGCTATTAAAAAATGCCATTAGCTAAAGTTCGCAGTTTACCGAACAGCTCTTAAGGGCGTTGTCCATGCCCCAAATTACTCAAAGGGAGTCTCCGAAAAAAATAGCAACCACCACCACCATCATCGACATCCACTAACTGACTTAAATGATGCATCTTATGAGGACGACCTCCTCACTACATGCTCAATGCAATATTACGGAAACAACACACACACCACCACCAACAACAACAAACACACTCACACTCAGCCACAAAATTTCTGTACTTCCCATCTCTCCCTCTCCTAGTCTCTGTCTTTCTTTCATATACCTACCTAATCATTTTTCTTTTACCCACTCTACTGTGGTGACTTCTTTGCTGCTTTTTGATTACGGGTTCTTTTTTAACCTGCCAATTAGAAGTGTTCGTGAATTAATGACACCAGGGTGGTCAGTCACAGAGAGACGAAGAAAGAGAGAGAGAGGCCAAGGCAAAATTATAACTCTCACTCTATCCCTCCTAATTGTACTGCATGTGTCCGTATAGTAGTCTAGATAACTCCCAAATGAGAGCCAATATCCTATTTTAAAAGGCTTGGATCACTCACTTTATAGGACACCTTATTTGGATCGTTTGAAGCTTTGCAAAACCTTTTTTTGAGTCACCTCTCCTAAGACCTCTCTCTATCTCTATCGTTGCTGTCTCGTTTCAATTTTTCTTTCAAACAATCTAAATGTGCATTCCTCAGTTACACACACACATTCCTTTGTACAACAGTTGCAAAAAATTGCATCAAATTCCTTCCACTTGTAATCTGACTCCACCTTCATGATCACCCTGAATTTTTTCCCCCATTTACTAATTATTTAAAGCAACGCCAAGTTTTGAAGGACCTAAAAATCCAGGGCAATTCTTTGTCAGATCCAATTTTTAAAACAAATGTTTTGAAGCACAGCAGCAAATTTAGACAGTAACATTTATTTTTAATTACTGGAAATAATGTTTCTGAATGCTCTTCATTAATGAAATCTCGGACTGTGCTGAATGCACACCATAATTCTACGTGAAAGACGTGTGTGAAAGAACTTGCAGACAAGAAATTAATTGGATAATACACACAGTCTGATAATAGATGTACTCAACAGTGAGGCTGAGAGAAAAACAAAAGGAAAATTTGTGGAGATCTGCTCAATCTTCTCAACTCAGGAATGACAAGGATGAAATCAAGGGATTAAAAAAAGTGTCATTTTGCATACAGAGAGACAGGAGGAGGAGGAGGAGGTGGGGACGAGTGTGAGAGTTTCTCATTTCTGTGTCAGTTGACTCACAAACGAGAAGATGATGACAGAGTCAGTTTCGGTTACAATGAAAATAAGGGTTTGGCATATTTTTAAGCTATTTTCAGTATGTGTGTGTGTGTGTGTTACATTAGCTTCACAACTTCTTTTCCCTTCTCCCAATTATACATCGTTATGAGACTATGAATGGTCGATTTACTTTGTATATCTGTGTACAATTTTTTTTAATTTTTTATTATTACATTACCCATAGGAGTGCACAAGAGTTGGCAATGTTTTCTCTCGCTCTCTTATTCTAAATAGACTGTCGCAATAATCATTCTCCGCTGATAAAAAGTATGACAGACATTTCTTCTTTCGTTTGGTGTGTGTGTGGTGTGTGTGTACACACAAACTTTTGTCGCAGAGTTCATCCTGTTGACTAATCGTAAGAAAATATTATTTGTGTACAGGATTCAAAGCTCATCTTTAAGAAATCATCTTTTTTGATTTTAATATTTCTTCACTGTCAATGAACCACTGTGTAAAGTTCACTCTATCGAGTCTTGTCCTTTTGACAGTGATTCAAAAAATAGGAGTGTATGAAATATGGAAACGCGATTCGAATGTTTAAAAAGATCAAAAATAAGATTTTGAGATATTCATGCACACACACGCACACACATGAGGTAGGTAGGTATTTTGTGTGGAGGGTACGAGTACAGCTTGACAAAAAAATGTATGGGGGTATATTGGATTGAAGGAGTCCACCACCACCAAAACAACTTGTATAAGTATCATAGCCATGATAAAGTCCTTAATTGAAAAGTGTGAAAATCTTTGTAAAGTGTGATTGTGATAGGATGAGCTGAGTCATCCGAAGGTGTGTGTGTGTAGGTATTACAAGATTTTCTCTCTCCCTTCTCCCCTCCTCTTTCTCTCTCTCTCTCTCTACATTTTGATTCTGATTCCGAGAGCTATCTCTACAAATGTGTTCTGTCATTTCGAATACAAACTGTACACACAGATATCTGTAGTATGGTACGTAAATATGTACCTCTTCGTCTTGTTCCATATTCTTTTTTTAAAAAAACATCTTCAATATTGTACATACTGCCACATGTACACAGCACACAGCATACAAACTTATGGAGAAGTGCATATTGAACAGCAGACAAGGGAATTGGTGTGTTTGGAATGCTACAGTTTGTATTTCTCCTCTCTTGCTGTGTGGTGGTGGTGGTGGTGTGTGTGTGTGGGACAGAGACAGGATAATCCATCGTCATTAAGTCTGTGGGTCTCCACCTTTTGAGTTCGTCCTACGTGTCTCTCCCTCTCTCTCTATTTCTCTCTCCGTCAGACACCTTTCTTCCATACCCATTTAGTCAATTTGCTCTTCCTCTCTCTCTCTCTCTCTCTGACCATTTCTATCACTGCCTCCTCTCCTTGCAAGGAAAAAGACAACTATAAGAGAGAGAAGAGAAGAGTCCAGCCTGAGTCTAATTACATGTCAATTCTCATATCTACATATTTTTATATTATTCTCAGCATCAGAGCAGGTAGTTGAGACTCCACACACACACAGCCCCATGCCATAATCTCCATTCAAAATATTGTTATTAAATAGTAAAACACAATCTCTCTGATCGTACAGCGTGTCGTAATTACATGTTTTGAATGGCCGGCAAAGAGAGAGAGAGAGAGAGAGAGAGGGAGAGAGAGACTTCTCATTTTTGCAGTCATCCACAATTCAGCACTACAGAGCAAGAGTAGTACGGATGAAAATTATGAGATTACTAACTGGACAAGAATTTGTCGTCTCACTCTTCCAAACTTCCCCTTTTAATGATATACTGAAAAAATAATTGACCTTAATGTGATACAAAAATTATTTGCAAACTCCCCCTCCAACGTCTTTCTCTCTCTCAATTTGTACCTAATGACTTGATACACAGTTAGATATCTGGATGAAGATGCAGTGACTATTTACACCGTTACTACAATTTTGTAGGTGGCAAATTTGTAGATTGTATGAATCATTCAGAAAATATCATAGTTAAAAATAATTACGTCTTTCCCCTGCCTGTAGTGCCTGTAGTGTAGTCCAGGTCTTTGAGAAAAATTATTCAGAAAAAAAAGATGTGATTATAAATGGTGGAGAGGGACGAAAAGGGGCATAATAAATAGGTATCTATCTTACACCAAATCAAATAAATGCAAATTATTCATTGTGCACTACACACACGCATACAGTATGAAGGTTCATCTGCCGAGAGAGAGAGAGGTATGCAGTAAAGAAGGGTTGACATTAGAAAAAAAAAGAGATGCATTTGGCAATTATGTAGCATTTTTGTCAGACAACAGACAACGTGCAGACGTGTGATTGTGTCGTACACACACATAGCACACACAGACAAGTATATATGGAGTGTGTGGCTAAAAAGTTATTCCAATCTCGTATTTGTCTACACACACTCTACAGACAGTTTTTTGAATATGTATTAATTCCTAAAAGAACACATTTGACCTGCCTCTCTTAGCTCCATTTGAGAAGTTGAGTAGTGATGAAGGAGGAGGAGGTCGTGTGGAAGTTTTTTAATAATACATTTCCTAACTACACCATTCATGTTAATAAGTATAAGGATATTATTTGTACTGTTGGGATGCCATACCTTTTCATACAGTCTCACTACATACAAACATACAATAGGTATGAGAAGGAAGGTGTACAGTAACTATGTATAGAATTCCTAGAGGTAGAATAAGAGAGGGAGAGGTCATAACCTCATCTTCCGACGTCTCATTAAGGTCTTATTCTCTGCGGAGTTGATAAACGAACTTTGAAATTGACTTGGATTCCTGCACATGATTTCTAAATTTTTCAAAATGAAAAAATTTCCTCCACCTTTCGCACTTGTCAAAGTCTTCCCCGCTTCTCTCTCTCTCTCAGAAATTTTGGTCACGTTTGCATCCACTTCCTCGAAACTTTACCTCCTTTCACCAGTTTTTGTGTGCGTGTGTGTTTGTCTGTCTGTGGTGGACATACATCATTATTATGAAAAAAGTTTGAGAAAGACTTTTGTATGATTACTACATTTTTTAAAAAGAAAGGACAGACAGTTTAACGGAGAACTATCATCGCATTTAATATGATTCAAAACAAATGATAGAAGCGGCCAAAAGTCGTAATTGTAAGCTTAAGAAGCCGTATGCCAATGATAAAGAGAGAGACAGGGAGACGTGGCTTTAGAATTGAACGTGTACAACTTTTAAATAATAATTACATATGTACACACACAGGGAAAGAGACAGAGAACGTCTGCTGCGGGGGTTTGTTCATGCTCTCAACTGTTTACTTATTTATAATGGATTTGTTTTACGGAACTTGAGGGATTTTTCTCAGCATTTTTTCCTCTATGGTAATGAAGAATCGTGAGCCTCCACTTTTGTCATGCCATGTGAATAGGAAAAGCAAGCAGGCTGCAAAGGAAGAGAAAGAGAGAGAGACAAAGTGAAAGACGGAGAGGAAAAAATCTTATAAAGTGGGCATAATTCGAAAAAAATGTTAAAGTGAGTCAAGTCCAAGGAGAGAATGAACTCGGATGTTAGAAAATTATCCACTTTTTCATTTCCCCCTTTGTTGTGTGTCTGTGTGTGTGTCTATTGACGCTTTTGTAATATCTACTCGATTATCACTATTTTACTGCCGCAAAGTGTACGAGAGGGAAAAAAAAAGGCCGAATTACTTTGATTTCTTCCGTTTTTTAACAACCACCTGACTTCTCATCATTTTTTTGTAATGTCCAAGTTTTTTACTTTGCAACTTTACTTCAATGATAACATTAGTGTATTATCAGAATATAAATAAATATTTGTTTTTAAAATACACGTACGAGGATATAAAACAAATATTAATTTTACACAGGACTTTTTTGCGGATGAAGTGGATGAAATACTTTTTTAAAAATATTGAAACAACATCAGATTTGATTAATTTTTTGGTGTAAAAAACAATTTGAAATGTACATCGCACACATGTCATTTCATGTACGTACACATACAAGCACAAAACAATAAATTATTTGATTGCGAGAGATTTTTAATTAGGGAGGAGAATTAGTATTAATATTTAATTACTCGTTTCTTCTTCCTCCTCCTCCGCGCAAAGACAGCCTCATCTGCTAACTACCCGCTTTTGTGTCTTCCACACACACACTCAACATGAGAGTTGAAAGAATCTTTGTTTATTAGAAAAGACACAATAATGAAAGTTCATTTCAGTTTTTTCCACCTGTACATATAAGACAGAGAGAGAGAACGACAGGGCTTAATGGGGATGAAGAGAGAGAGAAAGAATGAAAGGGAAAAAATTGTGATCTGTGAGTGACCTCTTGAATCATAATATTTGATACTAATTAATACGACCTTACAAGTAAATGAGTTCTCGAGAGACAAACTGAGAGAGAGAGAAGTAGTCTCTCTTTGAGTGTGTGTGTGTCTGTGGCTTGTTAATACCTTGGGCATTAGTTTGTACACTTCCTTCGCACCTGTGTGCTTCTTATGGTATTCTGGAAGATTTTTTCAAAGAGTCGGCAACTAAGAAGGAGTAATCATCATGCTGAGGCTCATGCCACGCAAACGTAATAGCATAAATTCATGTATGTACAACATAACATCTCACAAAGTATACAAGGAGGGAGAAGATGAACTAACAATACAATACACAATACAACAGTAAAGTACAGTACATACCAAAGAGATGAACCACTTGGATCACATATATCAGGTATTTAAGGCAGGACACAAAGAATGGACCATTTAAATATGAAGCTTCCATGGCACACACACACTCACAACAAATGATACAAGCATTGCTAACAGGATGGACAGAGCCTGGTGTGTGTGTGCTCGTGTAAAGGACACCACACACACACTCAGATTGTGGCTCTATTATACTGTGTGTGTGTAGAGATTTGGAAGATACAATGGGGGAAATACATGTAGTGTAAACTTGGATGGACGGTACATGAAAATGAAGTGTCGGCAAAAAGAGTGGATCACGAATGGAAGGGAGAAGTTGTAAAGGGATGGAAAGAGTGGAAAAAGAGTGTAAAAAGTGAGTGGACACTCGCTGGGAAGTAATTAAAATCATGTGAAATCGGGAAATCGTTCGAGAGGTTTCAACCTGGGAGACGCGCAATGCACTCATTAGTCATTGGTTTTTTTTTCACGCTTGAATAATTAGCTGCAAGCGAGGAAAGATGGGTGTAGCTAATTCGAGTTACTTTAACCAAAGCTTAGAGAGCCGCAGCAGGACTAAAAATCTTTTCCCCGCCTCTCTCTCTCTCTCTCTCTTCTCTCTGGCTGTGATCCCCATGTCTGATAAAACATGGGCATATGTCCATGTACACACACATGAGGACACAGGCAGGGCTGATACTTTTTTATCCTCTCTCTCTGTATGCGACTAATCATACGTAGGTATAAATATGTATAGAGGCGTATGTCAAATTGTACGTACAACACACACACACACAGTATACCACTGTGTGTAGATGTACACATACATAATGTGGAGACGGAAGACAGACAAAAAAATGTATGACTATCTTCAACAAGGCGTAAGTACTACCAAACAAAGTCATAATATAATCATAGCAGCAAAATGTTCACCGCAATTACATTTTCTCCTCTCTCCTCCTCTCCTCTCCTCCACTGCTATTCGAATGACTTTATAAATGTCTCCATTTAATCATCTATCCTTCTTTGAGCTGAATTTAGAATTTTTTAAAAGTGCTAGTAGGCTTTTTCTTCCCTTTCAAATTAAATCATCTGTTGGGGGCGCTTGGTAAAATGAAGAAAATGGGGGTGAGAAACCGCTGTACTACAGAGTATGTAGTACAGAGCCAGAGCCAAGTAGTCTAAAAAAGAGATGATGATGGATTAAGAAAAAACATGGGGAATCTTCTTTGAAGTAGAGTGTAGAACTTTTCTTCTTCTTCTTGTTCAATTTGATTAGGAAAAATTATTTGTCGAAAATAGACACAAGAAGAAATTACCTTTTTATTCACGGTTTTCTGCTCATACATGTCAAGGGATGTAAAGAATGGAGAGTTGTTAAAAAAATTCTCTCATCAAAGTTGGTGACAAACTTTTTTTCCCCTTCTCTTGTAGACTCATGTGTCAAAATAAGAATAATGGAATTTACACTATGCAGCTTTTATTATCAAATTCTGAAATTTGACATTTTTTTACAGTACGTATGTAACATACGCAACAGTAGTTTAAGAAATATATGGAAATGTTTTTAACATGATAAAATAAGTTGGTTCTCCTTTCACAAATTACATTTTTAAGAAAGCATAAAAAAGTTTTATCAGACCACAATTGGAAAGAGTGAACACACATGAGAGAGAGACGAGTGTTTGTTGGTGTAGTCATTGTAAATTATATTGTCAGTCCGGGATCTTGATCTTGAGGGAAGGGAAGAGTCAAAACGATTTGGGAATGATGACTGGAGATACACCTGTACAGTCAAAGGCATATTTCACTCTCCATGGATACCTAGCCCAATCTCTTCCAGCTCTTCCTTCGTCTTTCATGTGTAGAATTCATCTGTTATATGAGCTCAATCTGATTACATCTCATCTTCTCCCCTCATCTAACCCTATTGATATAGATTAGAATTTTTTTATTTCTCAAAACTACCCTGTCTCTATCCTTCCCCTCCCTTTCTACATACACGTATAGAAGTTAGAGGAGGAGGATAGGAAAACCAACAATGAAATTTTGTATACAGTCTTGTAGCCTTCATTTCTCCAAATCTCGATCCAATATCTTTCACATTAATTTTATTTCCCTCTTCCCCCTTTCCTTCTTCCTTCGTGGTTGTGGAGGTAGGGTCAATCAGTAAATAAGATTAGTTTTGATAGCCCTCTATAATTTCAAATTAACTTGTGCGTAAATTTTAATTCTGATGTGTAATTATTAAACAGTTTTCTGGAAAGTTTATTGAATAATTTAAAAACAAATCTCAGTCAAATAAAGCAAAAGAAAGTCACAAGCATTAGTGCATTGAATGATAAAGTTGTGATCCAAGTTAACTCTGAATCGTACCCGAAAAGACGGAGGTCTTGTACAAGAGTATTGGCCGTTCAAAAGAGCTATGAACATTTCATAGACACTCTATAATTTCCTTTGAACAAAACTTTGGAATTTTGAATGGGAAAGAGTGAGAGAGAGAAATACCGGATCATAATAATCATAATGATGGTTCTCATTACAAGGTTGTAGACACACGTTGACTCCGTACACAAACACGTACACACACACGACATTATTCAATGAAGGTAACTGGCCAACTCATGCTATTAGCATGTATCAAAATATTACAGGGTCTGTTATTTACTTAAGTGCTTTTCGCATCAAAACTTGAAACATATACTCACAATTTAATTATGATGTGCATCCATCAAATTCACCTTTTCTCCTCACATTCAATTCACATAAAGCAAGGATAATATCCAGTCTCTGTTGTACACACACACAAGTAATCCACTCGTACGTAGCATTCCTATAAAACCATGTATAATTAATAGCAAAGTCCACTCACCGATGAAAGTCATAACCAGTTTAGTACGATTTTTTGAAGACTCGATATTAAAATTGAAAATTGAATTTCAATGTACCTTGTAAAGGTATCAAATTATTTACCCATCTGTCTCTCTCTCGTAAACACAGACCATCTCATAAGTTTGCTATAAGTATCAAAAATCTTGTTCTAGCCCCTCTTTGCCAGGCAAAATAATGGGAAACTTATGGAAGTTACAGAGAGTGAGGGGAAGAAGGAAAGCCGTGTAATGTACACACACACACAAATGCCGAGGACTATCGTCTGTCCTTCTCAACTTGTGTACAAAGCTGTATGGAAGATGTAAAAGATTTTAAGAAGTGGAAGAGTTGTGTGTGTGGATTTTAGTGTAGCCCTCGGCCTTTTTCTCCCAAACACACCTTTAACATGCATGACACGTCTTGGCAATTTATTTGCATTTCTAGTCTCGAACTATGACTAAATCCTAAATTAACAACTATGGATCTTTCATAGTACATACACAGCCCAGCACACACACATCACACACACACTTTACCCTGTCATGTACATTTTGCTCTCTCTCTCTCTGTTGATGATGGTTTCCTTCATCTTATCTTCTGTACAAGAACGAGACAGGGAATTTTTTGTGTGCGTATATGCACGCTTGTCTCTCTCTATCTATCTCTCTTTTTCACTCTTCTCTCCTCTCTGGCTGCTGGTGATGTGTTTGGTACAGCCTCCGCCGACTGAGATGCAATCTGCTTCTGCTGTCCTATGATTTCGCAGTCGTGATCTCGTGATATGTTCAACCTGAACGAGAGACTATATACATTAGCCCAACTATTTTTTTCTCCTCTTCACTTCTCTCTCATCTTCTTCTCCTTTCCATTTGGTCTAAGCCAATGCTCACACAACTAGCGAGTCGTTCTTATGATGGATACCTCTTGTGTCTGTACTATCACTATCGCACACACACGAAAAAGAGAAGAAGAGAAAAGAGAGAGAGAGAGGAATGAAAAAGGCCTATACGGTGCGTGGTCGTCATCTCGTGTCTTGACAACCGCAGGGAGAGAAGAGAGGAGAGTCTGACTTTGAGAAAAACCACAAAGTAGTACATAAATATGTACTCTTTTGGAATGGAGAGTCGGTAAAGGGGAAAAAGAGAAACATTTTTTTTGATGGTTTCAACATACGACTGTGTGTGTGTGTTTGTGTGTGTGTGGCTGTGTAGGAGTGGCTCTCAACTCTCAACTCATGATTCACTGTCAACTTTGTATTTAACTAGATTTTGGAGTTGTGTGCGACAGATTTTACAGTAGTAGACAGCACAAAACTCAAACACTTTCCCATCTAATTTTAAACTTTATAGTATATGACTGTGAACACCTCCACCTCCATCGTACACTGTAGTTTTCCCAGCCATTCCATACCAATGTATTAAATTGTGTGTATTTACACACACACATGTACACTACACCATTTATTGAAACTACGAAGAGTTGTACAAAATATTTAAAAGTTAAATGCTGTAGAAAACTTACAATGAATTTAATGTTGTCTGCCACACTTTTTAAAAATAATCCTTGCTACATTGTACTATGTGTAGTGTGTGGGTAGCGTTTATGAAAAAATAGACTAAAATTATTCATGTGGATAAGAATATACAAAGTCCAGATTTTATTATTGCAGTAACTGCTATAAACGTTAGTTATTTTTATAGACCACAACCTGTTACCTCTTAGAAAAGAAGGGAACAATTATTCATATTAGGGAGAGAGCCGAGGGGTCGTCGTTCCCCATTTTACAGGTATCTCCCTTCCTTGTGTACTTCATTCATATTTATTGAAATTATGACGATGCGTAATTTCCCTCTTCTTCCATTCATGATCCAAACACTCAACGTCATGCCAAAAAAGATTTCGGAAGTATTTTCTCTCTTTTAATGGCCAACTTGTTGAAACGTTTGTTAAAGCCACAATTTCCTCTTTAGGGGGCATATAGTTTGGTTTTTTATTTTTGTGATTCTCCGAAAATCGAGCCAGAGAATGGTATAAAAGTAAACATGCTGAGGAGAGAACTCTTTGAGAATTTTTCAAATTCTTTAAAAAGCTTGAATGTGTGAATTTAAATTCAATCATGACGTCCCCTCTCCTCCTCCATCACTTCATCATCTTGAACCTTAGACATGGTCTGACAATCAAATAAATTTCAGTTTCTTCAATCTCAATCAAAAATTTTGTCAATGAATTCTGTACTGGTGCTGGAGAAAATTATCTACACTAAATTCAACTTGTGCCGTTCACCATTTGCAAAAAAAACATATTTTGTTTGAAGGTAGATTGACTAGGGATTCTCCACAGAGTGTGTCTTTGAATAAAAAAATTGACTCCTTAATTCTTTGTCTCTCCTGTATTTTTTGAAGGTGAAGGAACTCTGTTATGAACAATGAGAATTCCAGACTAATGCAAAAAGTGCAGAATTAATACGATTTTCTCTGCTATACTCATTTGATTTGAAGTTGAGCAGGGTTACTTTCACACACGCACACACAACCCAACCCCAACCCCAACATACATGTACAATTGAAAGTGAAGGATGTCAAAATCAAATCTCTGTGTATGTATCTTGTATATCATTTGACATGTCAATGTTACCCTCCAAAATGTTAGGCTGTCAAATGGATGAAATATCAGTCCATAAAAAGAGAGAGACAGGAGGGTATCAAACACACACACGTACATCCAGCACATAGTACAATATATTACTGGAATGACGTTATTTCTTCAAGTGAGGAAAACCAAACAGTTAAATAATTTTGATGGAGGGTAGATTACCGGAGAATCGTATGTCACAAGCAAAAAAATATCAAATCCTTTTAGTCGGCCAAAGCGCAAATTAATAACATTGATTGAGTTCTTTTCTCATTTGACTGGATGGAGAGAGTCCAGCCTCAAGTGTCCCATGTACCTTACACATGGATAAATTAAATGTGTACATGTGTGTGTGTGGGGGGCACGTTATAAAGTTGTCAAAAAGGAGAAGTGTGTGTGTCTGTACTGTATATTGAGCATAATATGATGTGGTGTGGTGGGGTGTGTGTATATGAGGATGATGGAAAAAATATAATCTGTCTGTCAAAACTTCTCAGATTGATAAGATAAAAGTGCTGTTCTGCATTTGTTTTTTTGATGAAAGGGTTTAAGTCAAAGGGGTTTAACCTAAAATCCTTGCAACAGGTCAAATCGATCTATTAATTATACCCAGCCACGTTCATAGTTCATGGCTATTACTCATACACACACACACACATCACAGAGTACAGGGCTTGTAGTAGTAGAGTGCTCGATGAGCACTGCTCACCACAAAATAGTGAGAACATCAACACTACACTAAAAAATATTATCATACAATTACTATGGATTATTCACAATTGATGCCATTATTCCTCTCTTTCTTTTTCTTTCTCTCTCTCTCTCTCTCTCACTTTTTTGAGGTATTACTTTGAATGGCTTTGTCACGAGCAAATAAAAAAGTAAATACATTTCCACATGTCATCTCTAAGTCTGGTGTGAACACACACTCTCTACACACAAACTACACTACACAAATTTCCCTAGTTTTGTACAATTTTCCACACACACACACACTGTCACATTTCCCCATAAAAAATCACACATTTTCATGTAAATTTCAACCCTGCACTTCTCGAATCAGTTTAGAGCGAGGGTACAAAGAGATAAATACACACTTCCGTGTATATATTTCATTTCAAACATTTAAAATGGGGGATGGTTTACTTTTTAATTCAAAAATTGTATTCAATCCACAATTTAAATAATCGGACATCGTTTTCAACGATTTAAAATGTGAGGAAATCACACAAATACACACACACCATTTTCAAACTTTAATGGGAGTAGGAATGTAATTATAAATACCCTTCCAGTTCCCCCCATATTATATTTATATGGATGGCCTTTGAAATCATAACTACATTTATTTAGTCATTGTGTGTGTGCGTGTGTGTGTGTGGAAGGAAGGAAGGTGTTTGGAGGGGATATCAAAGGTTGGATATTGGGAGTATGGATGGACTATGGGGGAAGACCGTGTGAGATTTAGAGATTAGACTATTTTGACAAGGCTTCCATAGCGAGTCAGAGAATTAAGGGTTGAAGACGAATTGGAAAGAGAGAGAGAGAAGATTGGGAAAAACTATTGGAATCACTCTGTACAACAAAACACACGCACACACAGACACACAATTATAGAAATGTAGTGTACATTATGCACTACATACTCACACACACACAAGACGAGACGAGACTGAGACGAAGAGTCCAACGCTGAGATTACACATAAATCCGTGATTAATAGGAAATCAGGTGTGTGTACTCTTGATTTGAAGTGATGGGATGTGATAGATGTGACTCGGTGTGGGGTTTTTCCCTTTTCCTTCCCCTACAGAGATCCACTTATTACATATACTATTTTTATGTACCTCCCTTCATTCCCTCTGCTCTACACTTGCACACTAGAGTACAAAGAGAGCGTTTATCTCTCACACACATACACACCAGTACATGTATAACTAGTCTACTTTTTGAAGAGACATTAAGGAACGTTGGTCTCGTAGGCAGGTCCACAATCACCACCACCTCCTTACGCTACAACATTACGCTAGAGAGAGAGAGAAGGAAAGAGAAAAAAAGACGACAACAAACTACCATGTACATTTAGTAAGGAAGATTGTGTGTGTGTGTGTGCTGGCCACATTGGCACTTGGACTCATGGGCTTTTTGAAGGACCAAGTCGAACTATTTACGTTTGACCGCACGTGGAGCTCCACACTCCCCACGAACTTCCTCGTCAATATTTGGCTGAAATGAACCAGCCCGCAGTTAAAAAAACAATTTACTCTCTCTCTCTCTCTGACCACACTCTCTTTCGTATACTTTTAATAGCCTCAGCCTGCTCAGACCTACATAAAGGATGGGCCATAATAATTTAACATGGAAAATGAAAAGGAGGATGATTTGTTCCTGTGCCCACTCTGTCCCTTCTCTTCTGTGTGTGTGTGTATGTTTTTTTGTACAGACAGACACTTGTGCCGTCCGCCAATCTTCTTTCTCTTCCTGTGTACTCTTTTTTGATCACACCAATTTGAGCTAGTCTAGAATCATGTATGAGAATCTTCTCAATTTCTCTCTCTCTCTCTCTCTCTCTCAATGTGGTTTTCATGAATTAAGGGTGGACTCTAAAACAATTTAATAGAACACCATCCATAGTTTCACTCCTAATTATAGTCTGAGTGAGTGTACAGTGTGGATGTGTGTGTGTTGAACTTTTTCAAAAAGCGCGTGTGGTTGTTGTGCTCCGAGCTTTCTCTTTTATTAGAGCAGGTGAAAATGAGGATAAAAATTACCTTGAAAGCCTTTTCAATTTTAACTACCTACCACTACTACTACCTAGTTAAAATAGTTAGACATGTTGATAAAAGGAGAGAGAGAGAGACGGTGGTGGGAGAGTTGACAATCATATTTTGTTAGGCTTGTCATGTTCATTGGAGGAGGGTTCGTTGGTTAACTCATTTTTGAAAATGTTTCACACTCATAGTACACACACAGAGAGAGAGGAGATAGGATAGTTTGTACAAGGATAAATCAAAAGAAATTTTCCATTGGCAGGTCCTGAATGAGCCCACAAAGAGTGACGAGAGGAGAGGATGGACTAATGTCACTTGACACGTTCCGTCTCTCTGTTTCTCTCTCTCTCTCTCGCTCATTTATTTCATTCACACGCACAGTTGAACATGGGATGGTGAGCGTAAACATCGTGATGATGATGATGGCTTTTTTTTGCATTAGAAACTCACAAGGAATGATAAAATCATTATCTTTTTTTTATTTACTTACTCTCCTTCGAAAAAATAGAAACAGAGATTTTGAGTCAAAAACATGGTTTAGTGAGAGATGAATTGCAGGACAAAAACCGAAAAAGGATTTTCCATTAATGCGAGTTTTCCTAAATTTAATTAAAAATGAATTAACTACCGAATTCACTTAATTTTTATATTTTCTAGAAGGTAAAAGTCCTCCCTCTCTGTCTGTCTGTGTGAATAGTGAATATTGACTTTAGGGGGAAGATTTATTCAGTCCCAAACGGCACACATAAAATCCCAGCCCTAGACAATGATGAAAATAATTAAGTGTGATTCGTCTACACATACATATTTACATTCACACACACACACATGCAATTGAAAATTTGCCAGTCTGTCTGCTCCCGATAAGTAAATATTTTGACAAAATTCGTAGAAATCTATTGGAAAAAAAGTAGGTGACGACTGGGTAAGGGTGAGATACTGATAGTAGAGTTTATTGATAAACTAAACTAATAAAAATCAATGGCTTGATAATCAAAAAGAGGCACTTTGTGTGTGTGTGTGTGTACTGTATGATATGTGCAAACTTGAGAGTTGAGAGACAAGGGCTGCATGTTTGCCAAATTTAATTTTTTGCAAACAGTGAATTCAGAAGCAGTCTATTCTATTCTAGTTGTTGAACAAGTGGGATAAATTATAGTACACAGGATGAAGATGGTTAAGCAATAATGGACGGCTGAAATTTTTTTATTTTAAAAAACGATTGTCATTCTCACATCCTATTATTATTATTCTACAAAATTTCAGTCTATTTAAACATTTTTTTCATTTATTTCAAAAAATTCACACTATTATTAAAATGAGTGCAATTTTCATGTCCCTCAAAAAGCCGTTTTCAAACTAAAAAAGTAGTGTAATGGAATACGGGAGGGAGGGCTAGAAAAATGGAAGGCCTAAATTTAAGAATTGAAAAAGATTTGTCGGCTACTTGGTAGATTGTTCACAGGTGAGCTTTTATGAAGTGAACATAACAGAAGACAGGAGAGTCTGGTCGGTGAATTGAAGTTAAGAAGCTCTCTCTCTCTCACAAGTGAGAGAGAGGGACACTCCAGGGAGCTGGAGTGAATGTGTGTGTGTGGAAAAAAATGGAGAAAAGGGTGGCTTGTTGTTGTTGTGGTCCATTCTCTCTCTCTTTTTGTAGCTGGTAGGCAGAAATGAAAAGCGTCGGCGGCAGCGTGTAAAAGACGTTCTTTAATTATGATTATGATTACAGAGCATCTCGTCATGAGGATGAATGAGCCGCGACCGACCTCTCTCAGAGTTACTTATCAAACCCACACGACCCCCAAAAATTACTAGTCTATCCTATGCTGTGTATATGTGTGTGTTCATATGAGAGAGAATTTTCTTTACAGTACCCACACACACACGTTCATAAAGTGAAGCGACAGTATATTAATACACCCTGATGTGTGTGTGCATTTTTACTCTCATATTTTTCTACCGCACTTTCAAATTCACACCATCACACGGAGATCCACCCTTCCACTTTTTTCCTCATAGTGTACAAATTACTGCAATAAATTTGAGCCGTTTAAAATATCTATATGTTTTTTTGTCTTATTTGTACACGACTCTTTTCCTCCATTTTCAAATTAAATTCCAATGGTTTCTCAAAGTGCGTGTGTGTAGAGGATATGTTTTTTAACTTCAAAAAAATCTTTTCCGTCTTCCATTAGTCTTCCGAGTTATGTGGATGTTTAAAAAGAAATTTTACAGGATAAACATAAAATTACTCACAACCACAGTTCGAATAGTACACATCTATTTAAGTATGATCTAAATGTTGACGAGCTTTACATTGTTTTGTTTTTAATATGGGGACGGGGGAGAGAGGAAGGGAAAAGAGAGGCAGTTCCGTTCATCAACCAGTTTTATTCCGTTGACTTTAAACACCAAAGGAGGAACAAAACATAGAATGACATATCACTCCAAGTCCTTGCCTAGGTTTTTTTTTTTTTTGATGAAATTTTCAACAATGGAATTTTATAAAATTATTTACAGTGAGTGAAATAATTTCAATAATATTCACCCTCTCCCTACAAAGGCAAACACACATCAACAACGTGGCTGACACTTGAGAGAGAGAGAGGAGGGAGGGGGAACACTTTTATTGTTGATTAACACGGTCTACATACTCTACAACTCCTCGAGTAGTGTGTCTTTCCCATGTTTATGTCAAAGGGAAGAAGGAATAGCAAAGCAAAAAGAGGGATAACTAATTATCGGAACTATATAAGTATAACAAATGTTTTTTTGATTCCTAATGTAGCATTGTTCTCATTTATGTCTTTATTTTCATTTTATTAAAAATACACACACAGTGAGTAGTCGTCACATTCGGAAAGCTTCAGTCGAAGCTTTGAAAAAATGTCTAAGGCAAAGACAAAGTTGTCAGCCTGTCAACATGTGAGACATAAAAATATAACAATGTTCTCTTTGTACCGTTATTTAAACCATTGATTCCACAAATTGTATAATTATTCTCAAAAATTAGTGGCGTGTAGTTAGGATTATAATCAAATTATTTTAATTTGACAGTCAAATTTTGACTGCTGGGGTGACGTGATTTGTGAGTGATTGGAAAGTCAGAATGGACACAGATCAGTTACAATTTTCCAATCATTTTTTAGTTAGGAAATTTGATCCTAATATTTAGATAGAGAGAGGGAGAGATGATAGATTTAGTTCTTCTATGATAATTTGATATTTGAACACGTTTTTGCTCTGAGCTTTATTTGATTCCTTGTTGAGCTTTTGAAATGTAACCAACTATACACGAAAGAGTGTCAATAAACAGTTTATCTTTTTAGCGCACACATAGACAAATAGCTCTTTCTCTTCCTCTCTCTATTTTGTAAACAAGTTTATATGGGTACAGTGGGAAGAGAACAACAATGCACTAGTATATAAGTAATTGCTGTATAAAAAACACACACATTAATATATATTTACCCTGTCTATTCCACTGCAAAAGAATACATAGCTATGTAGTACTATATATAGTTGTCCTATGGTCGGACTAATGTGTTTCGAAAAGTTGGTATGTATTCTAAAATGGACAATGAACATGAGAGTGTGTAAAAATATGCAACTAACACATCATTAATAACACATCGTTCCTATGTACAACAATCCGAACACACACACAGTGTACTACTCATGTGTAAAGAAAAGCTGAATGGAGATTTGGGAATAATGGAGTAATAATAATTAGTAAAGTTTGGACACGTGCGAAGTAAAACCTTCATTTAACCGTGCGACAGAAATAATTGGATTAAGGGACGAAATGAATGTTAATGGAATCCAGTCAAGTTTAATTCTAGTAATGGTATTCTAAATGTAATTATGGTTGCAAAAGGTTTTTTTTCTCTCTCGCTTTTCTTTGTCCGACTGGTCGATTTGAATTGTACGTAGAAATAAGAAGACCAATTGAGTGAGCTTAAGACTCATAGTTGGACACTGTGTATGTGAAAACTGAAGGGTACGTGTGCTGTGTGGATGTGTGTGTGTGTGAATTGATCTAAGAATAGCAACTCCTGGCTCGTCTAAGATCATAATAAAGGAATCTATGGTGGAGAATAGAAGGACGAGCCTCCAGGGTGGCTTTTCTGTTGTGTATGAATGATGATCTCATCTCTCTGATTGACACCCTGACGGCATGGCATTATCTGGACAATTACCTGTGCCTCTTGATTAATGAATCACTATATGTATCCAGTATATCCTCATTTTTTCCTTCTCTCTCTCTCTTGAGCTCAGGCTACTACATTGAACACAATTCCTTATACCACATCCACAAGTGAAACAATATAAAGACAAATATGTGCTAGTAGTGTCTTCACACACACACACACAACACACACATGACAGAGTAGAAGGACGAACATGTATATGGATTTTCCAATTATATTACATTACACTGCAGCTGCCTTGACTCTCAATAATATTATAATAATTAATAGAAAAAAAATATTCAAAACATATCGCAATGGGGAAAAAAATCACGTCCAAAACATCATCATAAACTGATGCCCAAGCCAAGATGGACAGATTAGATTTAGAATTAATAATGATAATCTGTCTCTTGTCGCGTGTACATCTTCTTCTACGTCTTTTCCTCATCTCCCAATGTTGCATGCGGAGTGTGTGTGGACATGAAGCGTCTTAATGACTGCGCGAAGGAAATAATAATAAAAGGGGGAAGAAGTGAGGCGGATAATAATTCGGAAGCAATTTCTTTTTCTTTGTAGGTAAAAAATGGCGAAGTCTCACACCGAACGACAGACGACCATTCGTGGAGGAAGCGGAGAGACTCCGAGTCCTTCATATGCAAGCACATCCAAATTACAAGTACCGTCCAAGACGACGTAAGCAGACGAAGAGAGGAGGAGGAGGAGCGGGTGGAGGAGGTAGACGGACTAATGAAATCCTTCTACCTCATAATCAAGAACCCTATGTGACTTCTTTCCCCGGATCCTACACACCTGATGCCTCACCAAATGCCAGTCCGGATCCGGACCATAATAAAGATTACCGCCGTGTCACACTTCCAAATGGTAAGGAATAATTACATGTTTTATTAATCCTTCCTTGCATATTAGTACAAAAGATTTTTATAATTAAATTCTGATCTCAATTTCTGCACCAAGTTTATACAAAAAGTTCAAAAAATTATTTAGTAACGGATTGGAATTAATTCCAAACCAGTCCATCACGATCAAATCCCCAATTATCCTTTTGGATTAACTACACAATTGTAATGCTCAAGTGATGAAAAATGCATACAATACGATAGCCTTTGGGAGAGAAATTTGAGAGAAAAGTTGTAAAGTCTCTCATTTCCAATTTTTTCAGTCATTTTCTGTAGTCCTTACAAAAAAATGAGTACAAACTTAGAATGGAGAGACGAGAGTCGTGGTTGGCTACAAAAATTATATGGATTGTGGAAATTGAGGGAAGATTATAGAATTAATATTAATGTCATTAATTTAATGACATGATCATATGTTAATCTGTTATAAAGAATATGATGGTTGTAGCAGAGTAGTTGGGATAGTCTGTGTGTCTGCGGAGGATAATAAGGATAAAGTGGATACACGTTCAAAAAAGAAAAGCTTAAGAGAAAGGAGGGAAGGAGAGGAATAGGGGATAGGGTAAAATAATATAATAAGTAGAATACACATCGAGGAGAGTAAAGATGAGATTTTTTACGCACGGCGTAAATAATTTTAATGATTATCATAAGCCACAAAAATAGGAGTGGAGGAATTGCCAAGTCATCACTTTGGTAGAATGTAAATGTACTCCCTGTGTATCTTTTCCCCACATTACAATACATATGTAGCATATTGTATGTGCATAGGGGAGGTTAGTGTGTGTGTGTGTATGTGTAGCAATGGAAGTCTTGCTTCAAAATCTACATGATGAAAGTTATTTTTTTCTGTTGACTGATTCTCTCTCGTCAAGACTAAAGGCTTCAAAATATATATTAATAATATGGGCCATCCAGTTAGTAAGGTATGGCAAGGGCTGTGTATGTGTGTGTGTAGTTGTATGTTGAGCTAGTTTAGGAGACGATATAAAAAAAGGGTAGGAAAAAGAAGCCCGTCAAAAAAAGGACTTTCAACTTGTACTCTACACACACCACATAGTACATATATACAGGCACACATTGCGTACTTTACTGTAACTCCTGGCCACTAGTTACACAGTCTTGAGTTTTGTGTATATGTATAGAACAGGAGTAAATTGCATGGGAAGAGATTTGATTCTCAACCGGATTATTCTTGTAAAGTTAGCTGAAATGAGTGACTGGCTGCTTATCGTTCAACAATTGCTTTTCCCCTTATAGACAAATAGCAAACTGAATGATATTCAATACAGACTGAGAATGTGTGTGTCGTGTGTGTGTGTACAAGGAGGGGAACTTTATAAGAGCTCCATTTGTGCTTACGTAGGTATACATTTTTTTCTCTGTATGTAAAACCAAGGCAGAGAGTCTATTGTTGTTTTTCCTGGTACTCATTCCTCACCGTTACAGCAAAGCAGAGGCAAAGTAACATCAGCAACCAGTGTGATTACTCTTGTTAAATTACTATTACATTTCACTCAAGCTCAAGAAGACTGTATGTACGTACGAGTGTGTTGTGTTGTACTGTACTGTGATTATTTCTTACACTGTAAACCAGGGTACAATTAGATATCGTGAGCAAAAACTATTTTTTTCCACGAGAATTAAATATTTCACAAGTTCATCCCTCCCTTCCCCTCCCTTGTCTACCACCTCCTCATCCTCATGACTTTTTTTCCCTTCTGCTATAAACATATTTATGCGTCAGTGGAGACGAGGAGGAGGAGGATATTCTAGAGAAGCAAGAAAAAAAATTACTATGATGAATGATGAGACTGCTATGTCAGTCTCTTCATTTTTCCTATCTCGTGTTTAAAGTTATTTATTATTTATTTGAACAAATGAACCCTTTTTCGAGCAGCCTTAATTTTTCAAAATTGTTTGCAGGGTAAACACAAAAACGGATTTAATGTATTGCATTTTCATTAATTAAAAGACAGGGTGAAGGGTCTAGCAATAATGCAGATTTCAGTGTACTTTGAGTGAAAGAAAGAAGGAAAAGAAAGTTGACCTACATTTATAAATTTATTTAATTTCTAATTCGTTTTATTTTTCTCTCTGATTAGGAAACGGAGGTTCGGTCATGCAGCAGCAACAGTCGATGGTTGACTCTGGGATGGACCATCAAAATGGACAACCATTGACAGCCATCCTGTCTGAACAACAACAGTCTATAAACCAGTCCTTACCCACCCCTGAAATGTCTCCACTGGAGAATTCAGACCGTGAAGAAAAATTCAAGAGTAGCCCAGTTCATCAGCTCATTTCTAAATTTGCGAATAAACCATACCGTCATCCTCCATTCGCCCAATTCCATCCATCAACCGGTCAACTTCATGGTCATCTACCCCCACACGGTCAATCACATCCCCACTCTCATCAAAATGGGGGTGGACTAGACGGGTATGCTCAGTACCGACAACAAATGGAGTACTACGAACGACCTCCTCCTCCAATGTACTCTTACGAGCAGTACCAACCTTGGATGACAGAAGAAGATCCAAATTCCGGAGTGAGGTCAGCAGGTGGACCCAATTCGTACTCTGTTGAGTCCCAACAACAACAACAATATTTTGACTACTCCACTCCCTCCCCTCAGTCAGCCTACATACAAGTGGATGCAAATCACAATCATAATGCCTACTTCTCCTACCATGGCCTCAAAATTGAGAGTCCAGACATGATGTACGACAATAATAGTCCCACCTCCCAACAACAACAACAGCAGCAGCAACAACAACAGAGTAACAACAACAACAGTAATAGTAACAACAGTAGTAGTAACACGAGTAATCATCCTGGCCATGGCCATAGTAGTCCAAGTCATAATAGTAACAACAACAACAACAATGGACCCACCACCACCGGCCTCAATGGAAACGGTAATCATCATCAAAATCATCACGAGTATGAATCAAACTCATCCTCATCTAGTCTGATTTTTAAGGCTCTCTCTGAGGGCTTTGAAACCATCTGATCATCATACCACTAGTAGTGTAAAGATCATCATCTTCATCATAAATTGAAAAAATTAATTTGCATTAGTTTTACCGTCTAATCACACACACCACACAAACATGTATTGATATCTCCCTCATTTTTAAATGCCAAAAAATGAAAGACATTTAACACATTTATGAAATTATCCCACTATGTTGCTTTCCCCCGATATATCCGATCCCTACAAACAAAGAGGAGGAGAAAGCGTTGTCATGTGAAAGTTTGGCATCACTTTAAATGATTTTTACGATATTTATAATTCAGAAGGAGACAGAGGGGATGCACATACTAAAGTAGTAGGAGGATGAGGGATATTTTTAAAATTACATAAGATTTTACATAAAAAAGATAAAAAGTCAGAAGTGAAGTGGAGAAAGCGCAACAAATAATTATTTTTGATAAATAATAAGTAAATTTTAAAACTCGGAAAACTTGTACAATTTAAAGCGGACCCGGAATTTTTTTTTTTCGTTTTTTTCAGTTCATTTTGCCAACAAAATGTGTTTAACTATTACCTTATATTGTATGAGTAAAGAAACATTTATTATAGGGAATGTGTAAAGCTTTAGGTTGTTGTTCAGGTTGGTCAGGGAAACCTATGGAAAGGAATTTTTTTTGAATTATTGTATGTAGAAGAACTGACGAACAATTTACTATGTAATGCTACTACTACTACTTTCTCTCAGTAGTATTTTAGGTAGTTTTTTAAATGGACATAATTCCACTAGTATGCAGAAATAGGTTAAAAAATTGATATTTTGTAAAAAAAAAATCTTTCAACAAGAGTTTCAAGATTCAAAAATTAGTCACGTTGTTTCGCAACCTTGAAATTTTTATATTAAATTATTATCAATTATTACAAACGTATAATACGTATAAAACAGGAGTATTGTTCAATATAATCAATTTTACATCATGCTCTCACAAGTTTAGAAAAAAACGTCGAGTTTAGCACATGTTTATTAATCACAGGTCATTGCAATCATGATTTTTGTGACATTTACCAGTGCCACCCTTTTTTTGTTTGTTTACTTTGACAGTGCTCACTTTACAAGTTGTTTTTGATGGTCATCAGATCCACATGATTATGATTTCATTTTTGTCACACACACATCAATAGTGAGAGAGAGGGTTGTCAATCAATTAGAAATACAATACACACGGAACCACTTTACATTAGATTGCAGGAATAGATAAAATAATCCATTATTTATTATTTCATTTCTTGCAGATTCTTCCTTTTTTTGCTCCAAAGTTCCGAAATAGATTATTGTTATTACAGTAGATTTACAATAGATTACACACTCACCCCCCTTCATGCCGTAATAAACTGTAGACTCATTTTGTTCACATTTGTGTCGACTGCAAATCTTCAAAATGACTCTATACCTTGTTGTGTACAATCAGATTAAATAAAGTGATTGTTTTTTGTCTCTCTCTTAAAATAATATATTAGCTAAGAGAAACGTTTTTTCTCTAAAAAGAATTGAGTGTGAATCAGCAGTTAAATTTTTGTAAAAAAAAGTGACAAGCTAAACTGATTGTTTCTGAGTGATAATCAGCTAATAATCAGCTGTTTTTTTTAATTATTTCGGGGGATGAAAGTACAATTTTTAATGATTTACCACATACAATAATTATTACAACATTCAGAGAAAAAACAGTGAAGGTGACAATTTTTTTTTTCGTTGCTCTCTCTTGTAAACCACTGACTATTGATAACTAGGTAAATAATAATTTTCATATATACTATAATATCATAATTTATTATTTTCATTCCCAAGCTTTAATAAGGTAGTACATAGATATATTTTTACAGTTTAACTTGGAAGGAGTTCAATATTAAAATAATTATTTAAATGTTGATGGAAGAGAGACAAGTGTGTGATTTTTTTTTGCGGAATTTTGACTCATAAAAGCCAATTTCTGGATGACGATGATGATATATAAGTATGTAGGAGAATTATTACTACACATAATATGGGTATGTTCGAATCTGATGATGAATAATAAACGTTATTATAGTTAACTACTACTACTATTTACGCCGCTTTTTGAGGAGGGCATGTTGATTGATATTTGATAATTCACTCTTATATTTTGAATAACTTTCTATTTTATAACAACTGCGTAGATCATCCCCGTAGTTTACCTCTTTAGTAATCTATAATTGTAATTTTGACATCATCCTAGATATAGTAAAAAGTAGAGATATATAATCATATATTTTTTAAAAATACACAGGAGTAGGAGAGATCATTTTGAAAATTATCTGTTCAATTTTAAATCATATGATACCAAAGCACACACACATATTATGTACATTGTAAGAGATATGAAAATGCTTCCATTTTTAGAGGAAATTGTGCCTGAATTTCTTCCAGTGAAAAATACAAGTAGTCTTCCAAGTTTCAGATGATTATACAATATTTGACCTTTCTCCCGTCACCCCTTCAGAAGTGAATAAAAAATTGAATGTGCTGACTCGTAAGATTTATTATTTATTGTAGAAATTAATTTTATATTTAATATATAGAAAATAATTTGTACATATCACATTTTAAAAAATATGAAATCATGCATAATTATGGACAAATATAATTTCATGAGCAGATGCTCAGTATATATTTAAATAGTTACCTTGTGAGTGTAACGGAAAACTAAGTTATATACAATTACTTATTAAAAACTTGATTGTGCTATGAAGATTTTTTTTTTTGAGAGAAAGTTGTAATAATTTTACATTGCAAGAAGGTGAATATGGTTTATAAAGCATCTGGATGGACATGACTGTGTGTGAGATATAAATAGGTTAGTACATACAGATAGTAGGCATGTAATGTGTGTAGTTATATGATTAGCTGTTAATTTTTCTCCCTCTTTGCCTCTCACGTTTTTAAAGTGTTTAAGAGTTTCTAGGTTGTAATTTAATCAATTTGAATTAACTAGAAGAATGTATATATATACTACAAATAGATGTAAACACAATTTATCCCTCCCCCTATATTACATTAATTTGGTAGGTTAATTAATTGTGTATAGGAGAAAAGAATTATATATGTATGTTATGTTATGTTACTATTTACTATACAGTTGTATAAATTTTAAATCAAGTACTGTTACTGTACCTTATTAATACATACACACATTAAAGCTAAGTACACACACACGTACACACATATTGTGAGTAATATTTAAGTAAACAACACTCGACACAAGACAACGGCATCATCAACAAGTCCATATATATTTGTATGAAGAGTACATATTGTATTAAAAATATGATATTGATGTTCATGCGAAATAAAAAGTATAAAAAATTATAATAAAAAAATCCACATCTTTCCCTTTCATACCATTATTATTTTCTCATTCATTTCATCCCAATCTGTACACTGTGTACTACATACACACACAGACGCACACTGTGTAGTCACAAGTAAGTACACTGTATTGCTACCTACTATTA
The DNA here is from genome assembly GCA_009870185.1 of Pygmarrhopalites habei. Taxonomy (NCBI): domain Eukaryota; kingdom Metazoa; phylum Arthropoda; class Collembola; order Symphypleona; family Arrhopalitidae; genus Pygmarrhopalites; species Pygmarrhopalites habei. The sequence goes on along the minus strand of WJFB01000830.1, from coordinate 8,798 downwards.
ATGTAGTACAATATTGAATTGGACTTTTGCTACTGCTGGTACAATAACATGATTATGGCTACTGTCAGACATCTCATCCACACACACATACAAACACACCACAAAAATAGAGAGATTGGAGCGTCAACTTCCATCAATCATTGTGGCAGCTCCTTCGTTCATCTCTCTCTCTCTCTTTCTCTGTCTGGAAGATACAAGTCAAAAAAGAATTCAAGACTCACTCACAACAAACTTTTACTTTTAATTATTTTACACAGAGAAATTGATTTTCTTTCAAATCCTCGCAATCTGTCTGTGTGTCTACATAGAGTCAAACATGTTGAAGAGAGACAGGATAATTCATAATGCACCCAATCCATATTTATTAACTTAAATACAAGTCGTTGAGAGAAGCTCAAAGTTCACACACTTACAGTATTGTGAATATTACCTTGTGTAGATACACAGCAGTAACACACAAACATTGTGTGTGTGTGTGTGTGTGGACTTGGATGAGATTATTAAAATAGGAAATAAGAAGGCGTTGGCTTTTAATTTGGATTTCTCCAAAGTGGGTCAGTCGTGAGTCTGAGGTTCGGCTTTAAACTCATACAGATCAGTCCTAAACATCAGTTTTGCTGCTTCGTTAATTAATTGAGTGTACATACCGCACATCCCTCCAACACACAGTAGAGAAAAGAGAAAGATACATAAATATGATACACAGGTACAATACAAGTACAGTGCATAAACCTCTCATCACTCTTTCTTATCGTCCGCACGACCATATTCTCATCTTCTCCAACTGTTTTTCCTGACTACACAGAAGTGGCAATGTAGGAAGAAGAACTTTTTATTGTTGATTTCAATTTAAATCACGTTTTAAAAAAAATTCTTCTATACTCTTTGAGAAAAGGAAAACCACAAGAAGACCTTTTTGACTTCTGGTACTGTTGTGTCTACTAAATGGAAGTTTCCACAGTAATCCTCAACATGAACTAAATTATGACAAATTCCCATTGTTGAGGATACGACTTACTTTCCTTCTTCGTCCGCCGTCGAAAGAAAATCATTTTTCAAATATTTTTTTTATCTCCACTTAGATATCTTTCCTACTTTTTTCTGTTAATTTAGAATTTTTCAATCCTGCACTAACCCCCTCCGCATAGAAAAATCCTTCCGACTTTTAACTTCCATCCGACAAATATTTAAAGACTTTTCAGTTCCTAACAGGATTTTTGCAGACACAACAACAACGGACTGAAAGGTGAAAAACAACGATAATCATGAATGCAATCATGAGGATGTTCAGTCTTAAGAAGAAGAGGGAGAGAAGGGGGAGTCCGTTATACAGTTTTTGCGGAAATTATTGATACTTTTTTACACGTTCGAGTTGGAAAAAGCACGTTTGGCAATTAGACGATATGGTGAGGAATACATGGGGATGGGAAGTGTGGTAAATAAGACAAAACTTGTAATTCCACCAATGTGAAATATAAAGTAATTGTTTGTTTTTACCATCATTATATTCCTCTCTCTCTCTCGTCTTTCTTGTCTGCCAGAAATTCATAAGCACTGGATCAAGTGTCAAGGAGTCTCAGTTTCAAGTGGAACTGTCTTAATATTTTACTTTACTTTGAAGGATAGAATAACTGAATAAAATTTTTTATCCTTCTACACATCTCGTACTCTCTGCGTGTGTTTGTTTGTTTGTATAAACAATCCAATCAATTTGAATATAGCAAATGACGAGAAGGACGCTTCTCTAGCTCCCTGTATTTCCATGTACATATTACTTATGTAGTCTAAGTAAGAATTTTTTCTTTTAATAACTCTTTATCTACACACAAACAACACAGGCACTCGTGCATGTATGCCTGTCTCTGTGTGTAAATACCCCCTATAGTTTTATGCACAAATATGAAACGGAAAAAAATCCACATCAACATCCTTCCTTCAACACTACAAGTTGTAAACTTTGCAATCCTAATTAATGCATTTCCTGCAACAAGACGTTTCACTCTGTTTTTGTATTCTTGAATGCCGCCCTGTATAACAACATTCGCATCGACTACACACACACACCTGTATATACAATACAGGACTGTGTTGTGTATGTATGAAAGTCCTATAAAATAAAATTGTGGACGTCGAAAAAAAAGTTGCAGGACAAGGAAATAGCCCATCCAAGCATAAAGCATAAAGCGAGTAAAAAAGGTTGGTCCCCGTGTAATCATCCGTCGAAACAAAACTCTAGTTAAAAACTCGCTCTGGTTTTCTCACTCCTAGAAATTAAACGGACTCTCTTCAGACTAGACTAGTTGAATAATCTCTACATGAGATATGTCTCTACAAAAGTACAACATGAGAGAAACTACGAGGGAGGGAAGGAGAGAAGGAATAAAAAATTTATTAAAAAAATACTGTACGATATATAATATAGATATTAAAGCCAATATGAAGGCTCATTTACCCAAGCTTCATCATTTTTCACACTACTCCACCGACTCTTGTCTATCTATTTACCCTGTATACTTGTATGCGTGTGTGTGTGTGTCAGTGACAGAGTGCTGGATGTCAAACACGACGAATCTATTATAATAGAGAAGAAGGTTGAACTTTCTTTGATATAAAAATCTCCCATCAATTACATGGAAAAACGTTTTTCCTTCTCCTTCCTTAAACCCTCTTCTTTCTCTTCTTCTTCTTCCCTCCACTCACGTACACACACTGTATTTTACAACTCATTTTGTCCCACTCACACCATCACCATCACCACCACCACCAAATACACGGTATACATGATGAGACAAATGATAATCAAAAGCAATGAACAAGTACATAACCAACGCTGTTAACCCACAATCGTAATTTTCTTGCACTCATTTTGAAAATCCCATAAACCTCGTATCAAGTATCAGTCGGAAACAAATATATACAGCTACACACGTCACACACATACATGTATGTATTACTGTAGAGTTGGCGAGGAAATAAAGTAGAGTCCTCAAAATAGTAACTTGTTCCGTCTATGTGTATGTCTCTCCATGCATTAATATGTTATAATGAGCAATAATTAATATTAATGTCATAAAAACATTTCTTATTGTTTTTCTTCCTCCCCCTCTTTCTCTCTCTTTTGGAGGAACACTGTGACTGATTACATGTATATGTAATGTGTACACTCCACTCGTATCTGATCATCTTGAACATGGACGGACAGTCTAATTAAAATATGAAACACACACACACACACGATCCTTGTCGTCTTGGTGGTGTTGAGTTGCTCTCTCAGGAAATTAAAAGTAGAGCTTGTAATGAATTATATATACTGTATATACAGAGAGAGAGAGAGAGTACAGTTCAGAACTCTCCCTCCAAAACATGTATAAATGTATATGTATAATATCAACTTAATCATCTAATGTGAGTTGATGTTCATATCTAAATGTAAATAATATAATATAATATTATGTCTCTTCACTGCATTGTTTTAATATTAAAATATATATGATTGAGCTTCAGACCGCCGTTTAATTAACTCGTTTTTTTATTCCCCCCCCTCCTCTCTCTCTCCTCCTTTACTTATCTTTTCATATTATCAATGTATATATGGATAGGAATTAATATGTCGGAATTGTGGAAAAGAACCTATGGATGTACACGGTATACATACTCACACACGTACACACACACACAGGGTAAACCCGGATTCATAACTGAGTACGTGGCATCATTAGCGACAATAATTATTGTACAACATTATTATAAGTACCTATATTATAAAGGGATGAGAGCCAGAGAGACAGGGAGAGAGAGAACTGTAGTAGAGCAGCTTTTTCAAAATTCAAGTGTTTCATGTATTTCACTTGGAAAATGCACATTTTGCAAGTTTTTTTTTCATATTATTAATTATTTGCAGTTTCAAGAGCGCGTGTGGGGAACAATAATCTATAACGGTAATCACGAGGAAGGGACAAGTTTTGACTTATATGCCGATGCAGTCATTTGTGTAAATAATATTTTTTTAATAATTCCTCAAGTGACGTGTGATATGAGCAATGAGAGAGACACACACACGGAGAGAGAGTTTGAATCTAATCTGGAAAATCTGTTTCGATATTATTTTTTGATGGGCACATGATATCCTTTTCACACGGCAATGTGGAAAAACAGAGGATTAAAAAAGAAGAGGAGGAGGGAGGATGATTGAGGGTAACACATAAAGAGGTGAGGAGAGGAAAGAGGAATAAATTATTTTTGCTACAATGTAAACTGTTTTGCACTTTGAAAAGTGCAATGTGCAAAAGATTGAACTAATAATTATTTACATATCCTCTGACTCAAAGCTTTGAAAGAGAGAGAGAGATGGACAGGACATAATTCACTACTGCTATGAGAAGCCCTTGCAATGAAGAGTGTAAAAAAAGCAGTAATTTAATATGATATTAGTTATGTGTCCAAGACTAAACCCGTTGAGGATGATGAAGAGAAGGAGGCGAAGGAGGAACAAAGAACAAAAGGAACGATTAGGCATCATGTGTGTACATTGCGAGTATGTGTATGTGTGTGGTGGAATGAAATCAAAAGGACTGGTACAAAAAAAATTTTTTGTTGTCAATTACAACTTGATGAGTTGACAAAAGAAGAAAAAGAATTCAAGGTAACCCCATATACTATTTATAGATAGATTAGACGTATGTAATGTATATTGATTCTTCTATTCAACATTGTATGAACTTCTTATTTGACTCTCTCTCTCTCTCACGACACTCTGAATCAATTGAGCAGGAGCAACAGCTGTTATGCCACTTCAACTGATTATTCATGGATAATATACCTAGAACTAAAGTTCTTTCAACACAAAGAGAAAGAGATGCGAGTACTGTATGTAAAAAAAGTTAAGAATCTTTTGAATAGCCCCTTCCAAGTCATTTGCACTTGGTCATCCTCTCTCTCTCTCTCTTGTTGTTTGAAGTGACTTAATCAAGATCACCGGCCAACAAACAACAAAAGCAACAATTACATAGTTCATAATTAATTGGGTGAATTGATGGATGACCACAAGAGTTGAGCAAAGTGTGTGTGTGTGTGTGAAAGTGTGTGGTCATTTGTTTACCCTCTCCTTTTGTCACGCTCGGACTCAGGATGATGCCACAAGTCATCATCAACAATAACAATAACAACAAAGATGAATATCCGAAAGGATGTCCACTGTACTAATTTTATTACAATTTTTTTAATTCTACTTTTAATCTGTGTAATTGGAATTGGACTGGCGGGGGGAAGATAAGAAGCTTTTTTTTGTTTCTTACGCAGCATCCTTTAGAGGACTTTTGGTAGTCAATCTTTTATTGATTATGACTCATAGTCTTAACGTGAAATTGGAAATAAATCCAAAGTTTTCCTCCTGAACTTTCCTTTTTTACTTGTGTACTTTGATTGGTAATTAAAATATGGATTTTTCCTCTCTCTCTTTCTCTATTGAGGGTACATATTGGGTGTACATAAGACCGTGTGTGTACAATGTGAAGGGATGAAGAGGAGGGTCAAAGATGTACACAATGTCAGACAGAGAAGGAGTCTTTCATGGACATTCGGCAGATGAATGGAATGGAAGTGTGCGGTGTGGGGTATATTTTCAATGTAAAATGCAAATTTGTGTTTCATCAATAATGATCAAGTCGCATCATGTACACACCTTCCACGCCTTCCAATTTCTTCTTCTCCTTGTTGATAGTGTGTTGACTATGTTGTTGTTATTATTTTCAATTCGTTTATTAATAAAATATTATTGTGAGACACAAATGTGTACAACCAACCCTTGAGAGTTGTGTTTAGTGTTGGGAGAAGTGAGAGCCCCTCCAGTTACTAATTGTCCCCATTGTTTTTTTTCGCTCATTGCTCAGCTTGCTGTGGTTTAGATAGTGAAATGTTTATAAAGCCGCTTTTCAATGATTAGTTTCGTGCTGTTTAAATTAAACCGTAATCAATACTTTATAATTGTACCGGTATGTATGCACATATGAGTGAACGGGGTAACATATGCAACTACATACCTAGTCAATTTATGATTGGATACAATGTGAGTTGTTTTGTGTGTTTAGATCCTATATACTTATTGTAACCTCGTTCAGCTGGTATAAATCCACAATTTTTGAAAGGATTTCACAAATTTTATTTTCAACTTTCTAGAAATGAAGTGAAAATATTTTACTAAGCTCTTTAATAAATTAATAATTCAATTAATAAATGTCTTGCGTCAACCAGTCAAAATCGGAAGATGTTTCTCAAAATTTTGACAACAGAAAATAAATTTCTTGTGCGTCAACAATTTTTATAGAAGTGACAGTTAATTTTAACAGGACAACGTCTTGACACACACATGCAAAATTGGCAAAATAAGTCAGTCCAAAAACTTTTTTTAGTTCAACACAATTGCATTAATTATGAATGATAAAGAAGTGAGATAGACACAAGTAGGAAGAAGGAGAGAGAGAGAGAGAGAAAAAAAAAATTTATGCCATCTTTAATAGTCCTCTGTGTAATGTATGAATTTTTCAACTCCATCCGCTCTGACAAAAGAAAGACATGGGTCAAGAGCCCTAGAATTTATGACATTATATTTTTTGAGTTAATGAGATGGACAAGAAATTTGAATGTGTTGAACTCTCTCTCTCTATCTTTGTGTGTGTGTGTAGTGTGTATGAGGAGGGAGGAGGAGGCTCTCTACAAATGTGTTTTGACTCATATGGACATATAGCGAATTGATCACAGTATGCACTATGGAGTCCCCCTTGTATAAATACTACTCTGTCTTATCTTGCCTTTGACAAGGAAGGAGAGTGTCTAAATATGTGGTTCTAAATTCCCAGTCAAATCTGACTCTGTACCTACAAGAATAACAACAACAAACAAGTCCAATCCAATCGTGCATAAATATAGTCAAATAATAAGGATCCTCTTGAGTTCATCCCCTCCACACCACACACACACTCAGAACACACACCATTTAGTACATTACAATCATCGTATCATGTCATATATTCAAAAGTGTAGACATATCATAAAAGAGGAAATTTTTTTAATCTGACAAGTTTTTAAAACCTTATTTTTTTACTGAATATGCATGAGTGAATGAAGACAGGATGAATAAGAGTAGAAGGAGGAGAAGGGAGGAGGGAGGAGGAGGATAAAGTACAGACTACGAAGTAGGCTGAACCGTCTTGTTTGTTCCTGTACGGTGTTTTATTCGTTCAAAGACGATAAAAAAATGTTGTGGATGTAAAAAAAGAAGACATTGGGTAATTAAAAAGTGATGAAATGTACAGGGAGGGAAGAGAAACTCCTCCTGGATCTTCTTTCTCTCTCTCTCTCTTTTTGACTGAGACGACTCTCGACTCTAGAGTAAAAAAAGTCCGGTAGTGAAGGAGTCAAGGTGTGGCCAGACCCAAGTAGCCCGTCGTGTCATCCCTTCAAAATTCAGAACATCGTGCTGCTGGGGTTTCGACTTCCACTCTCTTTTTTCCCTTCCATCAACTTTAATATTCCATAAGCGGGGGGGGGGGGGG
>WJFB01000829.1:0-45600 GCA_009870185.1 Pygmarrhopalites habei | reverse complement strand
AAGAAATCTACTTTTTGTCGTCATTTGGAATTGTGTGGACGATCCAGTCAAAAAGTGTTCCTGACCTGACAGAGTGCCAGTTCCCTCATCCAACAGTAAATGTTGAAGTTCAGAAGGGACAAATGACTGAGTCGAAAACGTGGGAAGACTTTGTACTTTTTTAAAAATAATATTTCCAATGTTTTTTAAAAAATAAAATTTTGTTCTTTACAAATTGTACTTGTGCACACACACAATAATAATGAATCATTTTACATTATTATTATGCATGTGTTGTTTTCAATTCTCGTCAAAGTTCTTGTACGTGTGTGTGTAACATCAAAATCATTTTGTGAAGACATTAAAATCGTTTTTGTATTTCATCTGAATATTTGTGGAATTACGATTTTTAAGCGGTGGAGTATCAACATTATGGTCAACTAAGTTTGGGCAAGCAAAATACTACTTTGAAAATCTTGTTTTGCATCAGAAAAGTTGACAAAGTAGTTGTTGAGAATAGAAAATAGAGCCTCTATGTAGAGATTCGGCAACGAACTTTTCGGAAACATTGCGGAAGCATTGCAGTGAAAAATTTGGGAATATTCCGCGCGGGAACCTGAAACTATTCCCCTGGAGAAACTCATTAATAAGTAATACGACTGAAATATTTAGCAATTTCTTAAAAGCCAACGGGATAAAAGAAGGGACTTTAAAAAATTTAAACTCACTGCAGAATATGAGTCACATTGAAATTGCTTTGCTTAGTAATTGCCTTGATCTCAATTAATATTTAGGAATTAATTTAACTGCACCTCTAATGAATCTTCAGAACGGTTATCCTCAAAACGGGGTGATGTTTGCGTGAGTGGCGTCGAAGCAACCCAATTTGAAGTATAAAGATTTTCCATACTGACTTGGATTTTTTCAATCTAATTAATTTTTTGAATTAAATTTAAATTTCTAATATCATTAATTCACTTTTATTTTGAATTATTAATATTTACATCATAAAAAGGTAATTTTTGTTACCTGACAGAAATATTTAAGCTTTTTTTACAAAATCACAAAAACTGAAGGAAAACTGCCAAGTGGCGTTGAAGTAATCCTTTAAAAAATTTTGAGAATTTTTACTTCATTCAATAAATTATGAGAAACTCTCAACCGAAATTAATTAACAGTCTTATTTTATCATGTTTAAATTAAAATAATTTGTTATTATAAAAAAAGACCGCGTAATTTTAAAATAGCTCATATTTCATATGCGGACTTATTTAATTCGAGAAAACAATTTTTTTTCTTTCCTTTAGGCAGAAATTGAAAAACAGAAGGCAGTCTGGAAGTGGAGCAACACATTTTAAAAAATTCTGATTATTGAAAATTTTGAGCTTTCCCTCCCTCTCCATCATCCATGATCAATGACAATGAGTGAGAATAGGAGAGATGAAGGATTACCCGGGATAAAGGAATGAGAGAAAAAAGCGACGTGGGAAAGTATGTATCTGATGATCATCATCTGCACCCTCCTTTCCCTAATAAAGAGAGAGCGACTTTCTCTCATCCGTACACAAACATCCACTCCTAGACTTATGGAGGAACTTTTTTTTCACTCTGACTTTTCACATTCCAACAATACAGCAGCCATCACACCAGAACTCAGAACAGAAAACAGCATCAGAGGGGGAGCCTAATGGAAATAAAATGCTTAATGTAATGTAAACAAATGAGAGAGAGGAATACAAGGCATCTCCCTCCACACACACACACACTCGCCTTACAAATATGCACACTCACTCACTCTCCTCCTATAAAAGAAAGCGAGAAGAATGAAGGTAGAATGCAATGCAATGCGGAGAGAGAAAGGATCAAATTTATTACACTTCGATGAAAAATGACGAGAGAGAATTTTCCCCCTTTTTTCTCTCTACTGACGATCGATCTTTGGTTTTAAAACTTAAAGTTTTTTTCAACGCCTCTAACCCTATCCTTGCTGTGTGTGTGCGTGTATTGTACATTCCACATTATATTTGGAGGTAGGCTCATTTCCTTGAAAAATCCAGATGGTAAATTTGTTTTTTCAAAAATTCACCTCACAGACTAAATCTACACAGGCACACACACATCAAACACTCAACCAACCGAATAGACTGCGCACTCCCAATTTTATGATGCTCCAGAAAGAGTACTTAATCTACTCCATTATACAGGGTGTGTGCGGGTGTGTGTGGTTAAAAATTGACGATACACAGAACTCTCAAGTCATCTACAGAGAGAGAGAGAGAGAGAGAGAGAAGGAGAAGAGGAGTGAAAGTGATGGCAGGAAGGTGGTTTTTTGGGAAAATGAGGAGTTTTTTTCCTGTACATAGATCGAAGGATTTGCATGGGAGAAGATTAGAGTAAAGGAATTATAGGATGTAAACCAAAGACTTTCCCTCTCTCACCGTACACTACACACAGAGAGAGAGAGAGAGAGAGAGAGAGAGAGAAGAGGAAGAGAGAGATGTGGGGGAAAGCACTTGAGTATGTATAAAAGAAATATGGAGAGAGACAGGGTCTGTTTAATGTTGTAAGTTCGTTTAACTTGTGTTCTTATGGTTTGTTGTGGTGGTGGGGGGTTGATGTACCTCTCTCTCTCTCTCTCTGGTGTGTGTGTATGTGTCTGTGTGGTATAGTTCAAGTCATGCTCGTGTGCACTTACGAGTGTTCTTCAGGAGAGAGAGGAGGGAAAAAAGGGGTATGGAGTAAGAGTAAAGGCATAGTAGAGTTGGAGCATTAAGTGAAAGTGGTGAAAGGATCCTTTGCATTTCTGCATTATATTCTTCGCTTCAGTGGGAAGGCTGGCTGGTTGGGCCACACACACATAACTGATTGCTGCCGAGGTTTCCACGGTGCGAGGGCTCTTGTGGTTCCCTTTGTACTTTCTCGCAAAAACTTTCTCTCTCTCTCTCTCTCTCTCTCTCTCTTGCCTATCTTTCCTGTCCATTCCCATCTACAGTTGTATGTAACAGTCAAATTTCTCTCTTTCCCTTTGTCTCTCTCTTCAGTCGTCGTATCGTTTTTTTAAAAAATGGGAAGCAGTCCTCAGTTCCAGGCTTTCTCTCTCTTTCTATTTGCAATTAATTACATAGCCAACTTTTCGCACTCTAATTGTGCATTAATGAAATGAGGAGGGGAAGTTCGTTGATACATGTATCCATCGACTAACTGCGTGTGCGTGTGTGTGTATGGAGAAAGCTTCATTTTGTGCAATTCCCACAGTCACCGAAACATGGACTGGGAAAAATTGAGGAGGAGAGGGTTTTAAATTTTCCCCATTTTTTCTGATTTCCCCACAAAATGCCCAAAAAACATTGTCCCAGCCAAACCCAGACACTTTCTCTCTCTTCCTTCTTTCTTTGGTGGAGGTGGGTGAGAGTCACCAGCCGGAAGCTTGCCCATAGATCTTCATTGGTACGGTACAGTGCCCGAATCTTTTTTTCCCTTGAATACATAACCGGGTTGTAGAAACGAAGAGAGAGAGAGAGGCGAGAGAAAGTATGCAGATAAATTGGCCAAGACGCCGGCATGAGTGCATGTGAAGGAGGAGGGGAAAGCAGGAGTGAAAGTACATATAAAAGTCCATAAATTTTTACCCTAATCGAATCCTCTCATCCTTTTCATAATAGTAAAGTGACAGTCGGGGGTTCAAAGACATGCCCCACATGGCAAGTATATACATAACTGGATGATAGGATCCTTCCACACACACACACACACTTACATATTTTATATATGGAGAAAGTGTACTAGAGAAGGGAGGGAGAGTGGCGGGATGGACAATATCCTCCTTCGTTTTCCCCCCAATGAGATTCGTTCAACTGGATTTTTATGAAAGGGTCGTCATCGTCGTCGGGTCGTGTGTGGGTGTGTGCTTCAAAGAAATCTTCAACTTATTTCCAATTTCCCTACAAAGCACTCTACATTACATTACTAGAGGGAACAGAGAGAGAGAGAGAGAGTGAAGGAGAGGCATGTATTGTATGACACACATTCCCATTCAGAGAGATCCTAGCGGGAAAGTCTAAAGTAAAAATAGTAGAACGTATCCCTTATTTCCCTCTTGGCTTCTCCGCTCTCTCTCTCTCTTCATAGTCGATATGCCAGCGCAATTGGCTTTGGGTATCCAAAGGACGATCATCGTCTTTCGTCTTCGATTACTCTCAGGGAAAAAAATCGAGACTGTCTGACTGTCTACACACTCACACTGTAGAGAAAGCGGGAGAAAGGCAGCGGCGGCGGCTGTGGCTGGTTCCTGCTTCCTCTTTGATAGAGGAGAAAGAATATCAAAACAAACATAATAGAGTACATAGGAGGGAGGGTGTATTATGTCAGCACCCATCTTTCAAGACCAAGTCCATGCAAGTGTGAGGCAGTGTGTGTGTGAGTATGAGAGAGGGAGAGGAAGAGGGAGAGAAAAAGAGGACATGTAGGATAAAGAGACACTGACATTGCGGAGACACTGACAAAAGAGAGAATGGCCTCCTTTTTCCATGTGGAGGAGGAAGACGGGAATTGATATCCAGTTCAATACACAAAATATGACACACAAGGATGACACGAGGCGAGAGGAGGAATGCATAATTTTTTTACAATTTCCAACAAAATGGAATGTAGGCTAAAGGAATTTTTGAATGTTCAAATTATGATTTATGTGGATTTTTTTTGTACACAAGTCTTTAAATATTTCAGCCTGAGGAAATATAAATACTACTTTTTTTTATAAAGTCATATAGATTTGAATGAATACTTCAGATTTGTTTCAATTCGGCGTCCAAGTTATGCAAAATTATTTTTAAAAACAAAGTTTGTACATTCCCAGTAAACCAATATATTAGAAATGCCCCCACCATGAAGATTTGTCGTGACCGGCGTCCAACTCCAACACACAAGAAGACAAGGCATCATTCATTTCTTTCTCATTTTTTGCAAAAAAACTGCATGTGTTTGTGAAAAATACAGTCTTTCAACTTTCCCCTGCATACTTTATGGATTTAAAATTTTTCCTCTCCGCACACTCTACATCCACTTGAGATTTTGAGTGGAGTCCAAGTTGCACTATTTTGCCGCATTTAAATCTAAAAATAATTGCTCTCATTTCACGCTATCCATGCTACATTTTGTATTGTACTGTGTCTAGGGGCCTTGCACAACTCTCCAAAACTTTCAATTAAAATTCTGAAAAGGACTTTGACGTCGTAATCTAGCCCTCAGCTGGCCACCACACACACACATTACACATATGTACACACACCCTCCTCCCAGTCCCGACTAAAAGTACAAAAACAAGGAACCGTCATGATTTAGCACTCCCAAATTTGTTTACTATTAGCAAGTCGGGGAAGAGGGGAAGAGGGAGTGAGTGCTTTTCTCCGGAAACAAAAAGGCAAAAAAAGGAACCAGCAAAGCAGCCCCATGCATGGGCGAAAAAATCCTAATGGACATTCTCACTGTGTGTGCTTCTCTCTCTCTCTCTCTCTCTTTGTGTGTGTGTGTGGATTTTCGTCATCCTTCAACGTCGTCGTGGTTCCCGCCCCTGACCTGACCCGTTTCATACTCTTTCTTCAGCTTTCTCCAGTGATGTAACAGTGCAAAAAATGTAGGAAAATACGTCTCCTCCCCCTCTCCTTCATTCTTGTAAGTGTGAAGAGTGGAGCGTGTGTGTGTACACACACACACACACAACTACTAGTACTACTCACGATTAGCTCAAGAGCCGCCACTAAATTTGTACGCAAAGATTATGAGATATTAGTGAGCGTGGGGGGATGGGAAAGGAGAGAGGGAGAAAGAAAGTACAAATGACTTTTGCCCAGTGCAATTTAGTGCAATTTTCTTTTTTTTCTTTTCTCCAAGGCCAGTCGCAAGGAAGAAGAAAAAAAGGACCAATCAAACCCCCAGTTTTTTGGGGGTTTGCATGACATGTTGTAATTTCAAGGATTGGGAAACAAGACGACTAGGAAAAACTTTTTCTTCTTTCTTTCTCGCTTTCTCTCTACAAACAGCTTTCCTTTTTGCCACTGCCCTCCACTCACACACACACACGCTGTTATTACAGAGAAAGGAGAGAGAGTGGGGAGTGTGAGAGCCATGTGCCATCGTTCCACTTATTTTCGCATTCGAAATTTTTCGCATTTGCAAAACGTTGAGGAGGAGGAACACGCAGCACACAGCCGCCACTGGGTGAAAAGCCTATATAGTTTTTCATACACACACACACACACAGGCACACAGTGTAGCTCTTACAGGGTCCACACTTGTTATTTCTTTTCTTTTCCCTCTCTCTCTCTGTCTCTTTCTCCTTTATGAGTTTTCCTTTCTCTTATTTTACTGCTCCAGTTTCCCATCATCATACTTAATTCGTGTTATTCTTTTCTTTTCCCTGTCTCCTCCTTTCTCCTCCTCTTCTGTCTCTCTCTCTCGCCAAGGACATACACTGGAGGAGGAAGATGAGGAGGAGACATGGCGCCGACAACATATCAAGCTGCACTTTGTAATAAAAATAATGTTTGTGGATGAGTCTCCAGTCCCATAATGTGATGAAACAACACACACAACCCATACACCAGTACAAACACACACACGCTTTTCTCTCTCCTTTCCCTGCAAAACTGAAAGGCACATTGGAGCAGAGAGAGGGGTATTAGCATCAGCCAATTTCCCCTAGAGACAGAATTTCCCTCCACACACACACACATGTAACTAAATTATAACTTATGGTGGGTCATAAATCCTCCTCTAAAAATTTTCCTCCTCTCCCTCGTCATTCTCATATCTTCTTTAACGGTGCACTGCACACACACACTGCAACGTGAATAAAAAATGAGAGACCAAACGTGTGTGTGTCTTGTCTGTGGAGGACAGGGAAATTGCAGAAATTTTTTTTGCATACACACAACAATGACATTTGTCTCTTTTTGTCCTGTACTATTTTTCTCCCTAGCAAAACCAGTTTTTCAGAGTTAATTTGGGAAGTTCAGGACCAATTTTTTAAAAATTAACATTTGAAATTCAACTCGTCCCCCGTTTTTTCTCTTTGTATTGTGTAGGGACAAACTGTAAAAAATTCATTGTGAAATAAAGTTTCCTCCTCTTCCAACTACACAGAGTGTAAAGCGAGTGGTGGAACTTTTTTTTGGATATTTCCAAATTTTGAAAATTGAATCAAGCAGAAGGGGACAGGAGGAGGAGGAGAGAGGAGTGCATATGAAAATAGAGAGTCATAAAAACTATGATAGTTGTGGAACGTTGAACGTGAAGTTGTGTCAAGATGATGTATTCCTTCGTTACTCCAATAAAAAAATACTGTCAACTCAAAATAGACAACCTATTAGTTATCCCAACGGTTCTCTTCTTCCTTCTTCTCTCTCTCTGTTCTGTATGGTGTGTGTGTTTGTATACTGTGTACAGAAACATTGTCTCTTTTATGTCAGTTGCACTGTGCCAGCATGTATGTTGAGTACAAACTTTCTTTCTGTCTCTCTTCCCTTTCCCTGGCCTCAATGCCACTCAAAAGGGAAAGGAGGGGAAAGAAAATTTCTTTTCTCCATCCTTTTCCCCCTTTTTGCAATTGTGCATTGTGTACGCCCCGTCCCAAAAGCCACTGTTTTTTGACATTGGACACAACAGAGGGAAAACCAAGGGAGAGAGAGAAAGGGGAAAGAGAAAGTTGGTTCACACAACCATGCATTTTATTTTATGGGATGGAAGAGACTATTCTTGCACTATCTCCAATTTTTGGAGAAAGTTCATATGCAAAAAGACTTCAACTGTCCATTTCTTTCTCTATAATTCCATTCTATTTTCATTTTATTTCCTGACCAGTTCCAGAATTCCCTTCTCCGTCTCCTCCTCCTTTCTTCCCCGCCCATAGCCCATGGCTTGCTGTGTATATGGAATGGACACACACACACAATCATGCCATGCCAGTGAGTCATGTAGACCGGCAACAGATGCAAGTCATTGAATTTCAATTGACGTGAGGCTGAGTGGAGAGAGAAAGACATACACACACACAATGGAAAGAGACAGAGATGGAGAAGGGAAAAGAAAAAGTACTTTTTATGCATTATGCAAGGGATATGGAGGAGAAGGAGGAGAAAAAGAGGAGGAGGAGAGGAGGGCTATTGTAATTTTAACTTTTTTTGCACAGACGAAAGAGAAAATGCCTTTGAATATTTTGACGAGTGAGTCGATTGTACAGGAGAAAAAAAAATTTCCTTTCTCCTCTCCTATTTCTATTTTTGCAAGGAAAATTGAGAACTTTTTTTCCCTCCCTCCCTCGCTTTCACTCTCTCTCTGTTTCCTCACCCTCTTCCTCTTTCTCTCTCCCTCTGTGAACACACACACACGTGTTCACTCCAGACATAGACACAAACAGAAACTCTGACATTCCTTCGCTAGTCCCTCCTGTTGCTCGTGAAAATTCAAATGGTAGAATTAGGAAAATAGCTGAAGGTTACCTCGTGTGCCTTGACTACCGTGTGTGTGTGGAGGATGACGTAAGTCAATTTCATAAAGACTCACCCCTCTCCTCTTTTTATACAATTTTTATTGTGAGTTTGAATATTTTTGTGGGAAGCAAATGTCATTAGATGAAAGGAGAGTGTCATTCAGTGAAGGAGGAGGATGGAGGAATTTTTGAAAATAAAGGGAAAAGAGATAACGAGGGGTTCTCGAAATAATTTTGCATGAATCAAAAAATAGACTGCAGTGTGTGTGCAATGTGTGTGTGTGCGAAAAGAGGAGGGGTGAGCAAAGGGACAAATGGAAATATGTACAGAGAGAAAAAATTGAGAGTAATTGAGTGTCAGTCCTCTTTACGCATACATGAATCAATTCCTATTTTGATGTATGTCAATGGAAAAAAAGGGAAAATAACGAGGGAAAGTTTAAGCTCCTAATAAACTTGCCCATTATTATAGATTGTGTGTGTGTCTGCGTGTGTGTGTGTGGTGGGTTGGGTGGGAGGATTTCTTATTCTTCTGTGGGTCCTCTTGATTTCATCGTTACACAAAAGAGGTCGGGAGGAAGAAGAAGGTTGTCGTTTTGTCATTTGTGTGGTATTTACTTTAATCTCCGTCCATAAATAGAAAAATTGCAGAGAGAGAGAATAATTTTTTTCTTCCATGAGAAAATTTATGATTGAGCGAGGAGGGGGGTCTCCTAACTCTTTCGTAGTGGAATCCAGACACATTTTAAATGTGGGAATTTGTCCATCCCTAAATTATTAAATTGCGAAATGACGGACACTGGAAATTCCCTCTTTTTTGCAAAAAATGATGGATTTTTTTACTCAAAAATATGAATTGACTCAACGCCGTATTGTATTTGTTTCGACCTTTTTTGCACTCACATTAATTTAAGCTGTTTTAAATTTGCTGTACTTCGACGCCGTCCGTTCAAGATTATAACCGAGAGGGATTTGAAAACATAGTAGTTAAGGACGATTCCGTATTCGGTGCTTTCTGAATTTTGCTGCTAGTTGGGGGGATGACAGGCTAATTTTTAAAATGAGATTTTCTCCCCTGTTCAAACAGAGATTAAATCTGTTTTCCAACTCTCTCTCTCTCTCTCTCTCGCTCTCTTTCTCTGTGTGTGTGTCTACTGTACATGCGTAGGAAAGTTAAAGTTGGAGGAGACGGCTCCTCATGAAAATAATATGAGAAATTAATTAGATTCTCATTGTCCGGTGGTCTTGTTTTGATAATTTTCTGTTGATTCTCTCTCTCGTGTTGAGATAAGGGGGAGGGGGGGAGACGGGGAAATTATTTGCCTTGGCTTTCTCTCCCTTTCTCTCTCTAGCTTTGTCTTGTGCCTTGGAGAAGAGGAGATGCAATAAGAATAAGCCACGGCTCTTTCCCTTGTACATTATATATTAGGAGGAGGAGAGGGGGTCCTCGGAATTGGAGTTTGTGATTTTGCCTTGAGAATTCTCTCCCTCTTTCACTCGCTTTCTCTCCCTTCCTCTTGTGCACTCAACACTGGTACAAGAACAAATGGTTGTGTGTAAGAATCCCAAGGAATTCTTTTTTGGAATTGAATAAAGGAGGGAAAGAAGCTTTTCATGAGTTCAAAGCAGGAGAGAGAGTCCCTGCTTGGCCTGTCTCTCTCTCTCTCTTCAATGTGTGTCTTTCTCTCTCCAGTCGTCCTCTGCATGTTATTTCGGCTCTTTCAATCCCATTCACATGAATATGGGTGTGGGAAAATTGGGGAAATGAAAAACAAACAAAAATCCACCACAGCTGTACAACTCTACTCTACTCTGTCAGACTCTGTCTCTCTTCAGCTGTCCTTTAAAATACGAAACAAATTTTACATGTCCCACTTCCTGTGTGTATGTGTGTGTGTACTCTGGACAAATGTGAGAAGAGGAATGTCCCTAATTTTTTCATATTTTTCTCAGATTTGATTCGCAAGCCTCGGATGAAATTTGAATTTTTAATGGATGACAACAGGATGAGAAAAAAAACGTTCTTAATCCTGTTGCACTTCAACGCCGTTCGACGCTTTGTAGGGTAGGAAGGATTTTTCTTTTTCTCTTTCCAAAAGAATTTGTCGTGAATTAGAACTATGACTTTGTGTGTGTGCGTGTGTGTGTACGTGTAAGTGGGGGGTAGGATGAACGTTTGTCTATTTACAACAAAAACAAATTTTCCGCATAAACCTCTTCACCATTGTTTACTCAAGCATATGAGGGGGTGGGGTGGGGGGAAAGCAATTGAATTTGCAAAATTGAATTTTCCCTGTATGTGTTTGTATACGTACATGTACATGTATATGCAATAAATTCTTCTCCTCCTACTCTCACCGTCCCGCCGGAGGCGGGAAATCAAAAACGTTGCCCGCATTTCCTACGCCACATACACATGAACGTATATTATATGTATAGACACTCCAGCTTCAAAACTTCCAACTCTCCAGCTCTCAGCTGGAGAGAGAATTCTACTCTATTTTTGTGGATGTGTGTTCTTTTCCTCTCCTCCTCCTTTTATTTACCTCTATTTTTCTAGCCTTATTTAATATTTGATATCTTAATATAATTCTTGGGTTGAGTGGAGATGGAAGGATGGAAGAAGAAGGGGTTTTCGGATAAAATTCATATTTATTGTTGTTATTATTATTATTATTATTATATAAAAGAATTTCCAGGCCATGACGTCACACAGATTTCCGAGGGAAAACTTGAGAAAAGTCAAGAGAAGAAGAATTTCATTTTCCACGTGTACACACACACGCACTCACAGAAGACAGAGAAAAGTGAAAGTGGATTGTGTCATCAGGAGAAACAGTCGACGGGATTAGAGGAAAAAGACAGTTGAGTTACGTAGATACGGCAGTGATGCCAGGATAACTCAAGTCAAAATTGAAATCCAGTGGCGTCAACCTCAGTCAATATTTTAGAGGAGGAAACAATATGACAGCAAAAAGAATTTTGCTTATACAATTGCAAGAGTTTCAAAATTTTTGATAATTTCAAGTTGTTAAGAAGGGCGTGGATTTTTAGAAATTATTTTCGAACATGGGAAAATTCGAAATTTCAAACACAATTGGTAATCAATTATCGTTCAATTAATTGCGCATTTTTAATATCTCCTGTACGATTTCGACGCCACTCACAGTTTTCCCGCACCAAAATGTACCAGGTCTAAAAGTAGAACAACTGTCAGAGTGGCTTGGTCGCCCTGAATTAAGTTTATTTTGATCATATTCCACCTTCTCACCGAAAATCGGTTAAATATGACTCCTTGAGAGTCCTTCTTCCCCTGCACGTCTATACGTGTGCCTGTGTGTGTGTGGACAAAATAAAATGTGGAGAGAGAGCGTCTAAAACTGGCAGCTGTTGGTAGTCAACGAGTTACAAAGCTTCAGACTTTGTCCTTCCCCATCTCCGTCTCTCTCTCTCTCTCGCTCTCTCTATGTGTATCTGGTGTGTGCGTGTGGTGTACGTGTACACGGACGTGTGTGTGTGTCTGGTGAATAAAATAGCTGCTCCTCCCCTCAGCTTGTCATCCTTAATGAAATGCAAACAAAAGATTACACATACATTCTCATCCCTATAGTTCGTCTCTCTCTTCCTTTCCCTTCCTTTCTCCACTTCTCTCTCTCTCTCTGAAAATCTCTTTCTCCTCACTCAAAATTCAAGCCTAACCTCCCTAGTTGCACTTACATTCTGAAATCTAAGCTGGACGAGCTGAGTCCACAAAATTTTATGCAAACGCCAACGCCAAAGCCAGATTCAACATCCCTTCTCCTCCATCTTCTCCTCTCTCTCTCCTTCTCTCTTACATGGAATTTTCAAGAGCTCACTTTCCCCTCCAGCCATGGCCATCAATTTCAAATGACCATTTCTCTGCTCATAATTTTATCAAAATAAAATCTAAAGAAACTCCCAGCCTTCAAAAGAAGAGCAAGACCACACACAGGCAACCACAGCCACAATGTAGAGCCATAATAATAATATACGTATAAGAGAAGAGGGGATGTGCTAATTTCTACAAGGAGGAGGATTTATCATCGCACTCAATAGAGAAGTCTAGGAGGAGGAGGAGAATGGAGGAGGACAGAGGAGGATGGCTAAGTAGATGAGGAGCGATGGAAGATCGTATCATTGTCCCTGTCACTTCTCTTCTCTTCCAGCTCTTTTGTGACTACATATTGTCATCCTCCGTACTCCTCCTTAGGAAACCCGGGTCTCAGATCTCCTCCTTTTTCGCCCCATCCTCGGACCCCTTCACCCGCGTCAGTACGGTAAGGTAGAGAGGGTGTGCCTGTGTGTGGGGACATGACAGAGCGAACGTCCGTCATTATTGTTGTTAGTCATCTCATCTTTTGGGTTGACTGGGGGCTTTTGTGGAACTTTTCCTTGCTCCACTGTCTTGAAACGGGAGAGAAGGCGGTGGGCCAATGGGAAGACGGGAGATGAGTGGTAAAGAGAGAGAGAGAGAGGGTGCGTGTGTGGGTCTATTGTGTCATGGTTCGTCATTGTGTTGCTAATAAGGAGTGATGGGACTGATGTATCAATCTAGTGTAATGGGAACCAAGTGTTGATTTTCTTGTTGTCGAATTTTATGGGCTTCCCACTAACACACACACGCAAGAGAGAGAGAGAGTGGAGAGAGACAGGCGCGGCAGGAGGGGATCCATCCTCATCTTCTCCCATAATGAAGCCAGCATCAATTCTCTTTTCTCCGTCACTTACGCCCTCCCTCACAGCTTAGCCTAGATCAACATTAAGTAGACTGCATACCAGTCGCTGTATCATCATCAGATCTTGTCTTTCACTGTGTGTGTGTACATACATGTAAGGACAAGTTGACTATATCCCTGTATTTCAATTTCCCCCACACGAGACGTGTATGTGGAGTACAGAGTAGAGAGTGAAAGAGGGAAAGGTCCATATAATAATTTTATGTGGACTTTGTCAACATCCAAAACTCTTGTTTGCAGTTTCTTCAAAATACATCGCCATCCCCTCCCCTCTCATCTATTCAGGGAGGACTCGTCTTATCGCACCATAACTCATTCCACAAGAAGAGGAGTCTATAGCAATGGAAAATTCTTTTCAAGGTTTTTTCTCTCCCTCCATCCCACCCTCTCCAAATCAAAGGCAGTACAATTCAATGGGTTTCGGATTTTGGGAGGACCGGGGAAAATACTTAAATCTATGCAATCGATGACACTTGCTTTTTTTCTATTTCCCACTTTCGTCCTTTTTTTCGAAGAGGGAAAGGGACGGAGTTGGGCTTATCTTGAATTTTTCATTACCCATTTTTTTCAATGGGGAAAGTGGGGGCGATTTTTTCAAAATTTCATTTTTGGGTATTTTAGATTTTATCTGCGTCTAAAAATAAAAACTCTCATAAACTTTGTTGTCCTTTAACCTATTTTTGAAAAAATGTAATTAAAAATTCTTAAACAAAATTTGTACACACTCGCAAACTTTTTTGAAATCTTCCCCGCAGAAGAGTAGATAAGACTAAGCGGCGTGGAAGTGTCTCAAAAAATGTAGCACTTTCCTCCCACTCTTTTTCCTTACCACTGCAAATATAAGATTTGGGTAAAGGGATTCCCCCTTCCCACAACAGCTCCGACTTTTGTTCTGTCTGCTCTGCACATTCCCGTGTGTGCGTGTGTGTGTCCGTGATGCGAAAACCCAGTCAAGTTTGTGGCATAGAGGTTATCATGAGAGAGAGAGAGAGTTGAGAAGAGTGTGTGCCATTCGATCTGCTTTCCATCAAGCATACCCCCATAGAGAATTTGGAATCTTGGATAAATAGAGTAAAGTGTACATGTGTCGCTTTTATTTACATGGAAAGAAAGAAGGAGAAGGCTGCATTAGCAATTGTAGCGTAAGCTTTGTGCATAGAACCGTGTAACTTGAAAACAGACTCTCTGCTTTCTCTCTACTATTCCATTCCTCTTTCAACTTGAGCTTCATTTTCACTCAGAATTGACTCTGAGCAGAGCAGAGGAGGGAAAAGGGATGGAAAGAGGATATATCAATAATGTAAAACATATTCAAAATAATATAAAATATTCCCCTCCCTTTCGCCATCAACCGTATCACTTTCCCTGGTTAGGGAAACTTGATATGTGATAACAGTCTCTCTCTCTCCCTCTGTGCGTGTGTCTGTATTCTGTAAAAGCAGATGTATTTCGAAGAAAAGATGGATACTCTCTGGAAGAATGTACGCGTCCGTCCATCATCAACAAGTGAAGAGGAGATATTTAAACAAGGAAAGGAGAAAGTAATTTGCAAAATAATTGGCACTTTCACCATCTCCATCTTTTTAATCTAATTTTAGGATTTTCAAGAATTTTTAGTCACCCTCGACGTCGTTTCCTTACCGAATATGCAGACTAGAACTGATAATTATCATGTGACACAAATTTGACATTTAACTGTTCCAATTTAATAATGCTCAAGGAGGGACGCTTGAAAGGATTTTCTAAAGAAAAAGTTAGATTTCCATGGAACAATCATCTGGCTTGTTTTAAAAATTCTCGGCAAAATGTATTTTTTAAGAAATACATTGTATAGACATAGATTTGAATTCACTGAAAATTTTTGTAGTTCTTTCTCCCATCGATAATGTATTTGCATTTCGAACATTACAGTACTTCAAACCCATCCCCCACTTTTTCTCTGTGTGTGTGGATCCAAGGATTTTCTGCAAGAAGAAACCACACACACAGATCTAAAGACAGACACACGTCAATGAATTTTTCATCAAGCTTTTTGGATTGACTTGACTTGAGTAGGATTCCTAGAGCCTCTCTATTCGATTTCAATGGACTGTAGGATCCAAAGAGAGAGAGAGAGAGAGAAAGAGGGAGAGTGCAGCTGACTTCCCTGCTCGTTCATCTATACAAGGAGAATCAAAATCAAAATGCATGGTGTACAAACGGGAGGATGTGCAGGATGCAATATGGAAAAAGAAGGAGTCTTTTCTCTGTACACACAGAAAGAAAAGGAGGGAGAAAGCAGCCCTGACTTTCTGAATGTATGGATTTTGTGTGTACTCAATATTAGTAGGGGAAACACAGCAGCTGTGGAACGTAGGTGTGTGTGTTCATGGAGAGAGAGGGAGAGAGAGAGAGAAAATCTCTCTCTAAATTCCCAGTACACATGTACAGTGGAATAAGTGCAGGCCCGGACGTGTGTGTCTCTTTTCAACAAAAGAGAGACTGAGTGTGTGTGTGTGTGGACTGCACTGGTACTACATTATGGATGCGTATAATTTCATTAATTCCAGTCACATGGCCCCTCCCTCCCTCTCTCTCCCTCTCTCTCTCAGTATAGATATTTCGGAGAGAGTGAAACCGGGTCTGTTCCTCTTCCGTCCCACATAACCAATTAAACATTATTTTCTATCCTTCTCCTGCCCTCATTGTCACATCACTATTCCTATTGAATTGTTCCCCCACACAAACTCACATCCACAGAGTTTGAGGGATGGAGCACTCAGCCTCAAATATAATTTGAAATGTGAAATGGACGGAAATATTATATTATTTGAACAATCCATTTTATTATTATTAGTTATATCCTCCCCTCGTGTGAGTGTGGGAGTGTGTGTGTGGGGGAGAGATGTGGAGAATCATGACCTCAGAGTCAAATTTTGGAGGGGGGGGGGGTAAACCTTCCCTCACACTACTATTGTGGTGAGGAAAGACGGAGAGAGACAGCGTGTGTGTGTGTGGGCTGTGTGTCATGGTTAAGTGACTTTTGATTTTGAAATGAGGTTTAAAAGAGAGAAAATTCAAGACTAATTCGGAAGGAGGAGGTGGGAGGGAGGGATAGACGGAAGTTTTAATTAACTTTAATTTGTCTGGTGGGTATTTAGTGGGACAGAGTTAAAGAAGGATTAATCATGTGGGCTAAAATGGAAAAAAGGAAATGGTTCGACGCCGATTGGAATATATGCGGCCAAAATTGAATGCAGCGTTCAAACGAAATCCTGAAGGTCGAGAAAAATTGACAAACGGCGTCGAACTTGTTTTATTTTTGTAAGTTCGACCCTTCAACTTTAGTTCGACTCTACTGAACACACACACATCCCTCCAGTCCTTTCCCCTCAATTTGATAATCATCCTCCCTCCCTCATTTGTCATTTTCCTCTCTCCACCTACACTCTACCTACAGCAGAAGCAAGATTGACTCTCATCACAAATCCAGGTTTACTTTTCCGGTCCACACAGGAAAAATTGAAATGGGCAGAAGAGAGAGGACTCAATCGTCAAGAGAAGGAGACACGTGTCCACCTCACGCACCCTCTCCTCCAGTCACACATGACCACCAGCAAGGAACTTTTCTATAAAGTGCGTGCTAGTCACACACACATCCTCCTCCACAATATCTGTCCTACACTAAACCCACCCACCCACACACACTTCCTCTCTGTAAAGACAAGGGCATAAAAATAGAAACAAAAATTCACTTGTGTGTGTCGCTCTCTCTTTCTCTCTGGCTGCCAAAGCCCATTACCGATTTCTTTCACCGTCTGCACTCTCTCCGACTTTTTGGGAAATAATAGAAATAGAAGGGCCGGTGGTAATATCAATAACGTCCTATGGACTGGATGGACTATCGTCCTCGGATCTGCGTGCAAGAATAAAAATATCCAAATGGAAATGCACTACAATCCATCCACACAGACACACACACTGCCTTCCCGTATGTACCTATTGTGTTCCAGTCAAAGGAGAGAGTGTAAATGGAAGAGTAAAGGACCTCCAGACACCCACACACACACACTCTCTCTCTACCGAGTGTGAGTGTGAGAGATAGGGAGATGGGGAATCTCAAATCTAAAATCCATCTGTCTGGGAAAAATCCATGGATGATATGGGGAATGGACTATACATACACGCACACACACACCCAGAAGAGAGAGAGTCGGGGAATGGAAGGACACACAAAATTTAATATTGCATTGTATCTATTGGCATTGATTCTCTCCCTCGCTCTCTCTCTCTCTCTCTAGCGTGTGTACGTGTACGAGGGAGGGAGAGAGGAATTCTGTACTTTTCGTAAATCCTGAATCTCGACTCTCACTCTCTCCCCTCCAGTAAAGTAGACAGAGAGAGTGGAAGAGAGAGAGAGAGACAAAAGGAAGGAAAATAAAACTTGCTCTGCAACACACACACACATCGGCTATTGCATAGACTATGATATAGCCTCGCACTGTTTTCCATTGCCATTAAAACAGGGCCTAGAGAAAGAAGAGTTTTGTAAAGTATCCTTCTTTCGTGTACCTACGTAAAAAGGAAACATGCAAGAAGGGATCCCATGGCCATTGACTCGGGTGTGTGTGTGTGTGTGTGTTTGTGTGGAGGGGAGGGGGGTCTCGGGTCGGAACAAAGCCTATAATGCCCTAGGTTAGAATATTGTCTATACGGAGGTTGGCATCGCATGGCGTGTGTGTGGAGGGCTTTGAAATAACAAGGTGATATGAGAAGGAAAAGTCAAGGGAGAAAACAGAGAAAACGACCGAAGAAAGTGTAATGCTAAGGGAGAGTGTGTTCTCTCTCTCTCTCTTTCTCGTGTGTGTGTGTGGTGTGTAGGAGGGGAAAAGGGAATATTATTACATGTAAAAAAAGAGTCTTGAAAAAACTAGGAGGGAAAGTGAGGTTTGGTTTGGCTAGAAGGCTGAATTGGATTTAGTCGGCTTTGGCTCTTGGACTCCCGGGTTTTTTTTCTACATTTCTCCCGGTTCCGCATGGCACACACACGGGGAGAGGCAGGGAGGGAGAGAGATACTCTTTGCTCTTTGTCTTTTCTCTGAATTTATATTTGTATTTATATTTTGGCTTACACGTTTTCCAGGAAAGTGGTTAGCATAGCAGTAGAGAGAAAGCAGGGACGAGAGAAAGAAAGAAGGGGAATATCAATGTAATGCAATGTGAAAAGAGAAAATAGAAATACAAATGGTGGATTTAGTGCCTCTCTCTCTCGTTTTGTTGAGACGAAATGCATTAATGTGATGGGCGGCTGTCAACGTCATCCCAAAAAAGTCTCTCTCTAACCAGACCCTCCCTCTCCCTCTCTTTCTCTCTATCTGTGGAACATGCAGCTCAATTCGGAGAAAAGACAGTGGGGATAAAAATAGTGATGCACTTGTGTGTATGTGCCTCCCTTTCTCTCTCTTCTTGGCTTGGCTGAGTTTTGCTGGTGGGTTGTGAAGCGTGGATATTTTGTATCGTGGAAGGCCAGCTTCTGGGATTTTGGGAATAAGAGAGAAGAGAGAGAAAAAGTTGGGTCCCCCATCCTCTGAATGTGTGTGTGTGTGTGTGTCATTGTGGAAGATTTTGTACCATACAAGATTACATTGTACAGAGAATATTGGAGGGAGAGAGAGAGAGACGGCGGCGAGAGGCTTTTCTTTATATTCATTGACATGCAATGCGGAAAAGAGAGAGGCAGAATGGGGGAAGAGGACTGATGTGTGTGTGTGTCGTCTAGAGAAACTGGAGAGGGAGAGAGATGGAATCAGAGAGTGGCTCAATTAGAGAAGATGTTGATAATGGAAGTTGGTGTTGGTGTCGTCACTGCTTCATTGAACTCATTATCCCTGTCAACTCACAACCCAGTAGCAACAGGAGAGAAAGAGAGTCATGGTCCTCATTATATACTAGTATACTGGTACATAGTGTGTGTGTGTGTAGGGAAGTGTATATGCATTATGTATAAAGAGGAGGAGGAGGAGGGGAATGTGTCAACTAATATGGTATGAGGAGCAACAGCGGAAACTCCATTGTTTTTTTCCCTCTCTTTTGTCTCCTCCATCCTCCTCCCGGTGTCTGCCATGTCTATTCGACAAAATTTTGTGTGTGTGTGTGTGTATTGTCATTTGTATGGGAATATGGGAGTGAAGTGGAGTGGAGGAATTAATTATGCAGCTTTTGAGAGACTTGAGTGCCACTCGGGATTTTTCAACCTCAAATCGTGAGAGAGGTCATTTACAAAAAGCAAATAATATTGTTTGACCAGTGCAGAACTATGACACTAGCGGAGTGTGGAATGGATTTTCCAGAACTGACCTAGCTCTCTCTCCCTTTTTATCGATCCGGTGGTGTTGACATTTAAATTGAACCTTCGTCCTATTTTAAAGTTAGTTAATTAAAACTGTTGCTTCTGAAGGGGGAGTTTTTTATTGAAAATTGTGTTCAATATAAAATATTTGGATAGTGTGCTACGGAAAAAATAAATAAAATTTCTATGTCAAACATAAACGCCGTTCACAACATTTAGGAATCGAATTGGATTAAATGCAAGTTAGTAACTATTCCAAATATACTTTGCTCAATGTATAAAATATTTGGATAGTGCTTAAAAAAATAGTCAAAATTCATTGTGAGAACGCCGTTCAGAGTATTTTAAAATCGAATCATGTTGGATGTATATTACAGATCCTCAATATTGTTGATGCATTAAGTCTAACTTGAACGCCTCCCGTCCAATTATTTAGAATCAAAAATATGACTCTGTCAATTGTAGTTAAATCCAAAATCCGTAAATGAGAAAATAATCCCAATTTTTCGTACAAACTGATTATTACGACCTGTACAACCACCTCTGCTCTTAATGAATAATAATTTTCTTTTTTTACTCCATATCCTGACAAATCGACCATCCCTCCTCCCCATCTCATTCCGAATTTGTCTCTCTCTGAGTCTGACTAAGTGGGTGAACTTACACACACACACGTATATTTATGTGGGAGAGAGGGGGAGAGAAAAAAAATTGTGGTAGTCATTTGGCCGGATAATTTTTCAAACTTTTAATTAAATTAACAATTCCCTCGAGTCCAATTAAATAATTCATTGTGATTTTAAATGACCCCTATACCCTCTCTCTCTCCCTCTACATCTGCATAACTACCCATCCCATCCCAGAGAAAAATACAAACACACACACGCGGAGCGAAACTAAATAATAGGGACTGAGAGGAGGGAACGTCACCCATTTAATCATACCCTGTAGAGGTCGAGAGGAGGGAAAAAAGGTTGTTCTTTCTTTACAAAAACTGTCTCCGCTATAAAATAAGCCATCCAATTTTTGTTTACACACACACACACTCTCTCTCTTACCCACACTCTCTCTCTCTGATATGTATATAAAAAAGTGGATCGAATCCTCTGACTCGGACTGATCCCTACTCTAGATAAAACAACTGCAGGCTTACGTCGTCCTCCCCGTCCGTTTCCTCCATCTCTCTCTCACACAGAAAGGATACCCTTCCAACACAGCAAAAGCTAAGCATTGCACACACACAAGTGTGTGTGCCTAGTAGAGGAGGGAGGGAGGGGGAGGGGAGCCATTAAATACCCTGACATTTTTTCTCTCTCTGTGCATAAGCATTACATTATTCCTACAGTCTATCATATGATATCACCAGGGTCGATTCTCTCTCTCTCTCTGACACACAGGGCCTGTGTGTGTGTCGTTCGCCTCATGTTGGGTGGTTACGATTGTGTCACAATTTTTTTCCCTCCTTTCTCCCATCTCATTACTCATTCTCCCTGCACTTTATTATAAAAGCCTTGTTTTTTATTCTCATCCTTGTTTTAAGCTGGCACACACTCTCTCCCTCGCTTTGTGTGCCAGTGTTCTCGTGTGTGTGTGTGGCTGGCTGGCTGGTGGACTGAGGATAAAAATGTAAATTGTGAATGCAAATTAGGACTGATTAGGACGTAATATTCTTTTATACAGAGAGTCAACACCACGTCAACACAAAAGAGAGAGATTCTATAGAGAGGAGGAGGAGAAGAAGAAGAGGGGAGAGATTACATTGCAAGTTCATGACGATGACGATGATGGTGACGAAGAAATTTATTACAGGAGTAGAATACAAATTCGGTCTAGATAAAGTTTGGCCAGAGAGAGAGAGAGGCAGAGGCAGACAGAAACTTTTGTTTGTATAGACGAACGGTGGAGGAGACGGAGGAGGAAGGAACAGAATGTCATCGTAATGTTTAGACTTTTATAAGGGAGTAAAGGGACACACACACACACACGAACACACAAGAAGAGGAGGGGACGGAGAAGAGCTGAGAATTTAAACTTGAAAGTTGGGAGACATTTGCATATTATGCATTGCATATGCTGCTGTGTGTGCCTGTGTGTGTGTCCCCTCTCCCACTCTCTCACTCTCTCTTGGCAATCCAATTGAATGGGAGAGTTGGGTAAAAGAAATGGAGGGAGGGGAGTGCAAATGAAGCATGAATGATGAGCATGATGATGATGAGCTCCTTGCTATGCTAATTCATTGGATTGGAGTTCAATTGTGGAGATGGAATAGGATTATAGGCACACACACACATGCACTGCATTGGAGTGGAGTGGAGGGTGTGTGTGCTGACATTGTTAAATAAAAGGCTGAATTTTAAAAGCAGCTAGTAAATAATTTTGATGGTCTTCACTTCACTGTGTGAGGGTGTGTGTGTATGTGTTCACGTGGAGGGAGATTTCGGAGGGTCTCTCTGTCTCCCTCTTCATCATCAACATTTTCGGGTGGGATTAAATAAACATTGGACAGTGGAGAAAGTAAGCTCCCATTTAAACTATCAAATTAGGAGAGGGAAGGCTGTCGACTGGAATTAAAATTTCAAGCGTCTCCATCCTAAGCCCGTTTTATTAGCTGTCATTAATATGAATATAAATTATATTGAGCATTTATCAAAATGTTTATGGACTCGAGCTCTCTACATATCCCCTCCCTTTTCTACTCTTGAATAAAATAAACCCGGGTTTGTTTTTACAAAAGGAGGGAGAGGGGAAAATTATTTTATTCGAGGTGTTTAAACTTGAGTGTGTGTCTACAACGTACAATGTTTATGCTAGGCTTGGACGCCGTTCAATGATTGTAGTGGAGGGGAGGGTTTTCTAAAAAATTCTAATTCTGATTTAATTACGTGTAGATTTATTTGCAAAAAGATTTACAATAAAGGATTAATTTTACTGAGAATAAGTTGAAATTTTCAGAGTGAAAACTTTTTTTGGTTACCTGGAATTGACAAAACTAAACTAAAGGTAAAAGAAACTATAGGTAAAAAAATTTATCGCACAATTTAATTTGTTATATCTTAACGCCGTTTAAAATATAAGAGCTTGGAGAACTGAAGTGAGAAATCTATAGCTCATCCCTCTAGTATTTCTTTACTAAATTATGAGTACACCATAATTGTGTATTTAAATTAATTTAAATAATCAGGTATAAAATTTAATAAAAAAAGTTAAACAACCCTAAAAACAATCATTTTTTCAATTTTGTTCACATATTTTATAAAAATTTTAAATCCATCAAATCCTTCAAAATCAAATCAAATTCTTCAAAAATAAATAAACTTGAACGCCGCCCGGTCATTTTGACTCCCCCAAAAATCCGTTAAATCCATACAAAGTCATCGAATGCAAGTTGTACTCACTCAAGAAAAATAAAATTGTAACCAGAGTTCAAATCGGAATCTGATTATTGCCCTCCCGACTCCCGACTCCCGAGAATCTCTTTTAATGCTCTTTTCTTTTGAAATATAAATGCTCTCGGTGCACAGGAACCCTACTCCCAAAAGATAAAGAGTAAAATTGACGATACATACCCACACACCCCATCATTCTCTCCTATTTAGCTTAAACTTCACAAAGCCGACAATTTCGACTCTTTAAAACCTTCTCTCCTTCTTTCTCTCTCCACGCACCACACACACACATCGTGGAATGAGAGTGAAAGTGAGATTGAGATATCAGACAATATTCATAATTCATAATATTATCATGGGGTTGTATCAAAGTAAAGATCAGGAGAGGGAAAAGACCTCCATTCTAAATCTAAACTGGCAATTCCAAATTCACACACACGCACACACACACAATCACTGCCTACCTAACATCTTCCTCCACCACCCTCCTATACATGCAGTTTGTACATTGTCCAAAATTGCAGAGAAGAGAGACGGGGGCTGTATTTATTCAACCGAGAGGAGAACATGGCAGAGAGAGAGAGAGAGAGGGAGAGAGGAGCAGATGAACCGTGGAGGCGATAAAGCATGAATATGAATGAATGATGTATGGAATTGGTATGGCTGGTAAATTTATAAATTCCTAAATTCAGGGAGGATAATATATGGCCACACAACTCAATTTCTTGTATAACCACATCTCTATGATATTCTCCTCCTCCTCCTCCTCCCTTCTCCCTCTAAAGTTGAACGGAGGAGTAGGTAGTGTGGCTAAGAGTAAAAATAATGGCAATTTCACTATTCATATAAATTGTGGGGCTCTCCAGAAATTGAGAACAATGCCTATGTGGTGTCTATGTGGTAGTGGTGTGTGTGTGTGTGTGTGTGTGTGTGTTCCCTGTCCATCGCCTCGCATTATACTCCATTATTATTAGGCAGGCACACACATTGTACCCGCCATGCCATTCCCTAAAATAAACCATAAGCCCCAAATCGTCCACCAGGCCATTTTAGCTTAAGCCCGTACATCATCCTCTCTCTCCTTCTCTCTCCATGTGTGTGTGTGTGTTTTATACACAGCAATAGGAGCCAGTGTGTGTTATGGTGAGAGGCCATTATTATCCCGTTGAACGCGTGTACCTTATGTCAACACTCATAGACACACACACCTTCTCCTCCTCCTCCTTTTATCCCTAACAAATTGCCCAATTAGCCAGGTACAGAGGAGGAGGATCATTTGACCTGGGGGTCAAAAAATGTGAGCACCTCTATCCATCCTCCGAGTTACAAGGAAAAGAGAGAGGGAGAGAGAGAGTGTCTGCATTTCCTTGATAAAAATGCATTGTTCAATTGAGGAGGAAGAGGAGGAAGGGAAATTTGAAGCTTAGACTTTGTGTGCACAGTCTACACACACACACACACAAAG
The DNA here is from genome assembly GCA_009870185.1 of Pygmarrhopalites habei. Taxonomy (NCBI): domain Eukaryota; kingdom Metazoa; phylum Arthropoda; class Collembola; order Symphypleona; family Arrhopalitidae; genus Pygmarrhopalites; species Pygmarrhopalites habei. The sequence continues at coordinate 21,200 of WJFB01000829.1, read as the reverse complement.
GAGGAATTGATGGGAAGTCTCTCTTTTTCTCCCTTCCCATTGGTCCCGAATAATGTGCTGATATATGACCGGGTGAATTATCAAGCCCACTCCATATTTTGTGTGTGTGTGGAGAGGACACACACTCACACGCTCACTGCATTTGTCAAGGAAGAAATGGGGAGGAGACTCTTTTTTGGAAAAGTGCAAAAAATTTGTGGAAATTATATGAAAAAACCTTTCCCTCCCTCCATTTCACACACACACATTATCTTGTGTTATTACAGCATCAGTTTTATTTCCCCATAATGCTATATGTGCCATTAATATTATTCTCATAGCCCTCCTCCTCCTTCACCTTTGACTCCTGCTTTAAGCCGGGATTTAGATCAAGTGGGGGGTCTAAAAGGTTAGGCCCTTTTTTCTCCGTCTTTTCAAAAAAAAAGCTTTTATTCATCCTCAATTTTTTTTGGGACGCGAAGGAGGGACCCAATTTGTAGTCAATCCTTTTTTCTCCATGACAGGCTATTTAAACTCTATATAAAAATAGTGAGTGAGGAGGGGTCGTAAAATTTGTTTCGAATTTTCAAATCATCATTCCCTCAATATTCCCCTGTTTTTCAAATGGACAAATTCGGAAAAATAGTTCCACACACACTCACTCATGCTGTGTGTCTGTGTTTCGGATATTGTGCAGAGGGTGGAGGGTAATGTGCAAAAATTTACATTTTCGCAAACAAATCACAATTGTACGGGAAGAGCCATTTGGACTGGGTGAATTGAGTTTTTGGGTGGGAGTTATCATAATCATTAGATTGGATGAAATACTTTTTTTTGTTACCTTATTTCCGCATTATTACAAGAGTTTCTAATGGTGGAGTGATGGATTGCTCCCTCCTCCTCTCTCCTCTCGTTACATTATTATCATCATTAAATTCCTCGCTCTTCACATTACCCGAACCAGAGCTCCATAGACACACACTCCACACACCCGTCCACATGGTACATATAAATGCCAAAGAAGCGGAATGGCCCATGAAATGCATGGCCACATGGTTTATTTTAATAGCATGTACCTAGTCATTTTATTATAGCACACACACACACGTCCACCTTCACTAAAAGAGAGAGAGGGAGAGAGCGGACTCAATTTTATGGGGAATGTGTATTTTTGCGAGGATATTTACATTGTTCTCTCTTCTCCCTCTCTCTCTTGTGTATGTGTGCTTGTATGTGTGTGTGTGCTCGAGTAAAGCTTTTACTATTTCACAGTGTGTGTGTGTGTGCCTGGTCGTCGAATCACATGACCCGGGTCGTGAGTGCATGCTAATGTTTGCATTTACTGGGGAAGAGTGTGAATTCCTCGTCCAGGTACTTCCATGTGTGTGTGTGGGATACTTTACATGTCATCTGTCTCCTTTATGACGGAGGAGGAGGGAGGAGGAGACGGACAGAGGAGGAGGGAGAGTGGCCGATGGCTATTCATCTCCATCAGAAGATGTTCGAGGGTAATGTAATGTGGAGGGGTGCCATATGGAAAATGGGAAAAGTCCAAAGATAAAGTTATGCTGCAATATTTTTAGATTAACCTTGATCGCTTTTCATGTCCAGAGAGAAAGAGAGAGAGCTTTCTCCTTTCCGTTGTAATGGGATGGAGGGGACATTTCGGACCTTGTTCACACACACGAGGGAGAGAGAGAGAGGGTCGTCATTTTTTTTGGAAATGTACAAGACACGGAGATATGGAGGGAGCATACGGTAGAGAGAGAGAGAGAGAAAGGCAGTTGAAGACTGGCGTGAATGGAGAGTCAATAAAATGTAGAGTTTAGATTCGTTTTCACGAGATACCCCATCCTTAATGCACTCACATCCTCCTCCTCCCTACAGAGTCTAGACTACGGATGGGGAGATGTAGTTGAGATTCCGGGATTTATGATGACGATAGAGGGAAAAAAGGGGGATTTGTGTAATGGAGATTGTCATCAAGGGTGAAAAATGTCGTAAAAAAATAAATCTTTTATAATAATAATTCAAGTATTAGTTTTCAAAATTTTTTAAAAGATTGTTCTTCCTATTTAGACAACTAAGCAGCAGAGAAAACCTTTTGTATATAGTGTACAGAAGGGTGAGAAGTACATGGAACGGCGTCCAAGTCCATCAAAAAAATTGATAATAGTCAATGACTCTCATTTCTTTTTTCATGAAGGCAGATTGGCGTCTAAATGACTCATAAAAATTTTGGAATTATTAAAACATTTTTATTCTTTATTCTTTACAATTTTATTGTGAATAAATTGAATTGTGCGGCACAATTTGTGCCATACAAGTTGAAGGATTGTATTATCCACTGGGATTCAAAAAAAATTTGATGGCTTTCTACTTTCTACAAATTTATAATAATTGAATCACACAATAATTTTTAATGGAGAATCCACCCCTCAAATTTTCCTTTTTTAAGTCCCGAATTGTCTATTTTATTGACACAAAATCCTTAGACGCCATCCTGCATCCATCCAAATAAAATTTCTCCTCGATTTAATTTTTTTTAATTTCACACACACTCTCTCTCTCTCCTTCATCCTTTATCCAAATAGAGAATATTTCATGAAAAATTCATCCGCCATTCTCCTGCACCACACACACACTCACTCACAGTTGTAAGTGTGTGTCCCCCATTTTCCTTTTTAACACGCATCATGTATTTGGGAATTTGGATGTGCAGCACAGGGAAATAGGAAATGTATAGAAAATAATTTAAATTTTCACTATACGATGAATTTTCCCAACACCCACACACACACACGTACTGTAGACCTACCAGCATCCTCCTTCAACTCTCAGCAAAGCAAAAGGAAAAGCCGTTCAGTGCCAATTTTTTATCGTTGGAAAAAAAGAAACTTCCTCTTACAAAAAAAATCCACTCGTATATTTTCCTATTCTATTTTCTCTTTACAAATAATTTATATTCTGAATTCAGATTTTTCCTCCCCCTCTTCTTCTTCGCAAGTAGAGCAGCAGTACATTTCTTGTGTGTGATTGTGTGTGTGTGTGTGTGTGTGTTAGTATCACATTGGCTTACGGCGCAGAATTTTCTCTCGGCAGGATTTCCTCTCTTCCTTTCTCTCCTTTCGCCAAACTTCTCTCTCTCTCTTTCTCTCTTCTTCTCCTCGCCATGCCATTTAAAATGTCATCTAATCGTATTCCGACGCAAGTCTCCCCTAAATATGCACTTAAACCATCTTTTTTTCTCCTCCTTCTCCTCCTCAACATTCTCATCCCACAATACCAATACACACCCTCTTCTCTCTCTCTTTCTTTCTTGTGTGTGCCTCTTAAACAGATGGGCAAACCTCTGCGTGTAAATTCGTGTCTCCTCCCTTCTTCTGTGTCTTTATCTCTCTGCACAAAATTCGGTTGACTATGTGTATGTAGCCACACGCCTCAGTTCACTCCACCCTGAGTGTGTGTGTGTGTGAAAGGGTTTGGGAGATGCGGGTTTTGTGCGGATTCCTCCTGGAAGGCCCTGAGACTAGCAGGGAGGGAGAGAGAGAAGGATGGAGCCAAGACCATGAGGGGATAAATAAAGACAGAATCTGAATTGGACGTAAGTGGGCCCCACCGAATATTATACTTTGGGATGTCTGTCCCTCTTTGAATCCATCCATGCAATGCAAGCCCATCGAAATAAATCCGATGAAAAGGAGGAAGAAGAGAGAAAGAGAGAGCCTTTGCCTCTTTTCCACGCACCGAAATTCGGTTAGGCGAAACTCCCTCTCTGTGTTCTTGGGTCCTTGTCTGTGTCTTTCTCCACTCGGTGGATTCAAACAGATTTCAAATAAATGCCTTTAAATCTTTTTATACTGACTGGGGGGAGATAGGTCGTTATGTATGTACAGAAACGAGAGAGTATGTAGTGTGTGTGTGTAAGAAAAATCCTTGTTCTTCCCTATTTCGAAGCTAACGCCAGCGGCAGTACTTTCTCCTCCTTCCTATATTTACCTTTACCCTGAAGAGACAGAGGAGACAAATAAAAGTCTTCCTGCCGTGAAATCTATTCCTTTTCCTCTTCATACTTCGTCTGTCTGTCTCATCCTCTGTGCGTATTGTCCATGAGGCATAATAAGCAATGCTTTGTATAATAAGAGAGGAGGGGGAAGGGAGTTGGCAGATTTTTTATCATTTCTTACCTTTCCCTCCTTTGAAGATTTAGAGGGAAAGTGGATTTCACACTCGACTGTAGGTCCTACACAAGAGAAAAAAAGTGAACAGCTGGACGAGTCCTTTTGTAGACGGGACAAAATAGTGGAAGAGGAACGGATTTCCATATCAATTTTTGCTGGGATGGACGGATACTGACAAGATTTGCCGATTATTTTGAGTGACGTTCAAACTTTTTAAAAAAGACTAAGAAAATTAGAGAAGATTCAACCACTTTTAACGGCTGATCACCGGTGATGAAAGTGAGTCAATGAACGGCGTCCAAGTAGTTCAAATTCAGAATTAAATAATTTGGTCTTGGAACCATTTTCTGAAATTCCCGCATTAAAAATGTACTACGTAGATAATTATAAAATAATGATAAATAAATTAAAACAGTTTCGAAATTTTTGAAAAATCGAAAACGTAGAGTTCATTACAAAATCTTTGTCTACAGATTCCGTTGTCAATACAAAAAAAGTCCAAAAGTAATTCGCAACTTATCAAATTGCAAAATTTTGAACCCCCGCTAAATTTTTGTATGTTCATATTTATTTACACGGATATTCTTGTCTCTCCCAAAAATTTTAGTTAAATTGTGTATGCGTATATTTGAAAGAGAATGTGTTTTTAAAATCCGTAAATCCCTGCCGCTTTATCATATACCGTTTCCCATGAAGGGAGGACATTTTGGGAAATCAGGCCACGAAAACGTCTTTTCTCTCTCTCTCTGTCTCTGAATCCGAATTGTGGACACTCCTTAGGGTAAAATCCACAATCAAATCCGCCCTTCCAAACCCACATTATTTACACAAACAGACAGTCGACATGGGGGACAAGGGAATGTAAAGCAGGCCATCCGACACACACTGGCAGGGAGGAGGGCAAGTATGTCAAACAAAACCTTGAAACCTCCTCTCTCATAATGAAACAAAATCCTAAAGAAGAAAAGGGGGCGAGTGTGTGTGACGTCAACCAGGTCATCATTATTTGACCAAAAATATATTTAATTTCATCCTAATAAAGGCCCACACACGCACACACACTACAGTACAGTCAGGCAGAAAGGTATCAGGAGAGAAAACTATTGTCAACATCATCAGATGAACATTCTATTCACTCCCTCCTCCTCCCTGACATGACAGTCCGGGTAGATAAGGGAGAATAACAAAAGCGGGTTCTGAACACAACCAAGAGAGAGGACTGCCCACTCCCAAACATCTAAAAAGGGAGAGACTACTTTCTCGGAGAAAACTTTTCCCAGCCTCCCAGCTTCAACCTTCTGCGTAGTAAAAAGGGAGGATGGGAAAGGCCGGCAAGACAAATATACAAAAAATATGGAAAATTCATAGTAAATTTGAGATCCGGAGATTGGGAAGGGAGGAAAAGGGAACATCAGGCAAATTTGTGGTTGAGCAACGTTGACAGAGCAGAACCGAAATTTCGCCTCTCTCTCTCTCTATTCAGCCTGCGTGTGTGTGTGGATGTATGGAATTAGGAAGGAAAAGACAGCTTTCTTCGCCCGCCTTTTCTTTCTATAGATTCATGGATTACTATTAGCTCTAATACATTAGCATTAGGAGGAGGATAGTTAGGGCAGAGGAGCGGAGAACGGAAGTAGTCGGTTATCCATCAGGATTACATTTTCCCTGTGTGTGTGTGTAGGGCAGGGCACATTTTCCATTGTACAAAGTAAAGACACACATGTAGAGGAAGAGAGTCTGTCTGTAGTTTTAAGTTAGAGAGTTGTGTGTGTGCGAACCTCGTCAGCTGTGTCAATCTGTGTGAATCTCACTACTTTGTATGTCTGCTGGGGATCGTGTGTGTGCGTGTGTGTGTGTAGACACCACCTTGAAATATTTCTATGACTAACTGTCCATTTGCCCATGTAATGTACATACTTAACGGGGAGGAGATTTGGCTCTGCTCTGCCACAACATAAAAGAGATAGTGAGAGGAGGAGACAGTGAGCTGGAAGTGAAAACATGGCGAAAGGCAGATGAACTTCATTAGAGAGAGAGAAAGAACTGGGAATGACACTGTACTCTCTTTTGTGTGTGTGTGTGTACAGGAGAAGCACACATAGATTTATTTAAAGATTTTTTAACCCCTCTTTCACATGCCTTTATCCAGGAAATACACTCACTGGATAGAAAAGAGAGGGGAGAGTCCGTGTGTGTGTACTTTCAAGCTCTTCAGTGCCGATGTGCCTGTGTGCCTACGGAAGGACAGAGGAGAGCATGCGGCTGATCTAATGCACATGGTAGGAGTAAAAAGGGCTGAGAGAAAAAAGAGAGTGAGTGAGTGTGTCAAGAGGAAGGGATATGAGCTACTATACTTCAACAGCCATTTGCATTCAATTGAAGAGAGGAGAAAGATAGAAGAATAAAAAATAGAGCAGGGGAGAAGGACTGAAACATTCGCGAATGAACGTTTTTGCAAACAAGACCAAGAGAGAGAGAGAGAGAGAGAAAGGGGTAGTGAATAAATAAATTCAATCCTATATCCACACAGTCAGTCTCAAAAGAGACACACACTCTCACTCTCTCCATTCTCCATTTCAAAAATCGTTCAGGGTGACCGACAATTTTTTTCCTCTCCTTCTCTTCTCCTCCAAAGTCCTCCTGTTGGATTTCGAGGATGAGTCACCAAATGTATTTCAGTGACAGTCCAATTCGTTCAAAGTCACTGTGAGGAGGAGAGTGTGTGCGAAAACATGGGCAGGCCGTTATTTTGCGCATCTTCGAAAAAACTTCAAGAAAGACTGTCGTCAACTAAAATTCTTTCAGTTCCCTCCTGTAGCTAAATATTTAGTATTCGGCGCCCAAGTACAGCAACTAAATTAAAATGTATTTTGAACCCATATTGTCGAAATAAGCTTGATTTTGTCAAGTACATTTCTCTTTATATAATTTGCAAACAAAACTACAGCTACAACTTATGAAGAGTATATCCACTCTAACCAACTAAGTATTATATTTAGCATTTAAGAGGCAAACAGACGTGAACGGCGTCAAAGTCCAACATTTTTTGTGTTATAATTTCCCGATTTAAATGTTAGACTTCAACGCCGTTCACGTCGATTTCCTTGCTAAATTTTTTCAATCGAATTTTTCACCATTCGGCGTCAAAGTTGCTCAAACATGATTAAATATTTCAATTTCCTTTCCCCACCCAGAAACGTATTTTTTATGAAAAACCCTCCCTCATAAAAATCGTAATTTAATTTCAGTCTAATCTCCATCGTTCTGTTGTCATAAAAAAAATTTGGAGAAAATCCTACTATAGTATCCCATCTTGGGAGAGAAAGTGGGTAGGTCGTGAAGATAGGGAGAATGGTTTATTGGCCACCCTGACTAAATATAATTGATTTTTCACGGAGCGGGTATCAAGAGCGCAATATGGGCTAGTGGTGTGCTTTCTCCTCTCTCTCACTTTCTCTCTTCCTGGCAATCCGAGTGGAGTTTGGCACGTGAAGCTTTGCCACATATAAATGTATATGCAGATGTGGAGTCATTGTGGACAGTCAGGGGAGCCGAATTCCCTTTCACTCTTTCGCTTCATATCATCGCATCATTTGGATGAAACAATTCTCTCCGTGCATTGGCCTGGAGTCTAGTGCAGAGCATGGAATTGAATCTTTACATGAGCGAGACTTTCTCTATCATCCCCACTTTCTCTATATTGTCGAACCTACAGTATACTACACGGCACTGTCCGCTTTGGATATGAGAAAAAATGTGTAAATGCCACGCAATTTCCAATTCTCTCTTTCTTCCCTCCTCCTCTCTCTATTATATTTACACAAGGAATTCTGTCCTGGATTTTGAGATGAGCTCCTTTCCTCGTCCTCTCTCTCTCACTCTCTCTGTGGCTCATTCAATTCTTTTACACGGAGGGAAAAACATGTTTCGGATTTCACCGCAGCCGTCGCAAAATGCGCAGGCAGCCACACACAGTCGTGCCACACTCAAGAATCTTTTCTGAAAAGAGGGGAAAAGAGGAGAGTAAGGAGGAAAGGACGTGGAATAACTTTTAATGAAATTTTTTTGTCATTTGAATTTTGGAAACCAAGAAAAAGAAAAAGATAAAAATGTGTGGAGGAGAGATAGTTGGGCGAAAGTGTGAAAGGATTTAGCCCCATTTGTACTTTTTTTCTGAGGCCAGGATTTTTGTTTCAATTTTTTTCTCTTGACAGAAGAATTGGTTCATGATACATTTTATCACGTATTTTCTCAAAAATTGTCACTTTTTTGCCATTATTCATTTTCAAAAATAGCAAAATGAAATTTGGGTCAGGAGTATGTTAATTAAATTCAAAAAAATGATGGATGAGTCTGTCTAACGTGGGAGAAAACTCGAGTAAAAATCCATGCAACCTTCCCACACTCGAGCGCAGGGCAAATTAGAATTTTGTGAAATTTTTCCTTATCCCTATCATAATTTTAAAAAGTGTACATAAAGCTTTTTGAACTCTGCCCTCCGTGTGGAAGTTTAATAAAGTTGGTCTCATAAAATAAATCAGTCTCTCCTAAAGATATTTTACTAGTTTATAAAGGTAAAATGGTCTCAGTTCTAATTTTCTGTAAATTTGAGTCCCCCCTCCCCATCCACTTTCTCCATTCATTCATTCCCCCTCCTTTTCTCTTTTTCTGTGGGTGTTCTCTCTCTCACTCTCGCGAGATGAGACTTTTAATTAGAATTATACATGCAATTATGGATGCAAAGGCCTTGAATTCAAATGGCTTCTTTTTCTTGTTGAAAACTTTAAGGCTTTCCCCATAGAATTGGACCAAAAATGGAAAGAGAAGGAGAGAGAGAAGCCCTCTCAAAAATTTCTTGTGTAAACTCAATATTAAACATATATCCTTCTCTCTGCTCTCATAATCATGAGCAGATCACATGATTCTGATTTTCCTCCTCTCTCTTTTCCACAGCATACAAGAGTAGAGAGAGGAGAGAGAGAGAGAGAGAGAGAAAGGCGGAGAGAGAAAACTTTTTCCAAAAAATATGTGAAGGAACTTTCCCTGAATTATAAATCGACTCACAATCTTCTCAATTCTCCCGCAAGCCGGATAAAAAGGGGGACTCTGTTCAATTGGGGGTATGGACTGTGTAGAGTGTGTGTGGAGGGTGTCTGTGTGTGTGTTAGAGGGGTATCAAAAAAATTGTAATTTCACACTCGGCAGTTCTTCAATTCAGAGAGAGGAGGAGAATTAAATTTGTAGGGAGTGTGATATGAATTTTTTTATTACAAAAAAAACTTTTTTTTCCTCCACACTCTCCTCCTGCTTTGTACCATGACCTTTTCGCTAAATCAAATTTGCGGAAAAATTTGCACACAAAAAAATGTTTTTCAACTCAACTGACTGAATGGAGTGGAAGTGGAGGAAAAGGATATTTGGATTCCCAAAAAAAATTAAATGGAGGAGAGAATAAGAGAAAGGTCTTTCTCTCTCTCTCTCTGTAGTCGCTTGGAGCCGAATTAAGGTCAGACGAGGCTTTTGATTTACCTTGGCTGTGTGTGTGTGTAAGAGAGAGCAAGGGAGTATGAGTGTAAGTGTGTGTGTGTGTGTGTTGAAGAGGATGTCTTATGGTTAAAATACAGTGAATCTTGTGCTGATCCTTCTAGTCTCGTAAGAGCGCTAATCGTCATCACCCTTTATATTTCTGTATATGTAGATAGAGAGAGAGAGACTGTAGCCAGACACACACGCACACACAGGGATGAGGGTGGTGCTGGGAGACCGGGAATTTGAACAAGATAATTTAAGCGAGCAAAGGATATCATAAGAGGAGGGGCGCGGAACGCTATCAGTCAACATCATCATGTTAGAAGATGAAGTGGGGACAACTTTCTCTACTTTCTCCCCAGCATGAACTACCGTGACAATCTAAAGTAAAGCCAATGTCTTCTTCACTATTTTGTTATTGTGGAGCAAAACTTTCATTTTAATTTCTCTTTGTGATATGATCTCTCTTCATTAGGTAGTTGTGCTTTAGTGGAGAAAGCAATAGTCGAAACTTTTTGAATTCCCTGCCCCAGGGTTGTGATGACAATTTTATGGTAGAATATGTATGGAGAAGAAAATATATATTTGTCTGGATCCACTCACCCTCCATCGCCTTAATAGCCAGACCAAAAGACCAAGGCTCTGTAAATTTAAACTTATTTTTCCTCATTTGCTATTTCTCCGCTTTCTCCACACATCCCGGCTACTCTCACTCCTACTACAGAGTACGTATACCCTGTGTGTATAAACACGTGTGTGTGCATTTCAAATGGAATGAGCAAGATAAATAAAGTTGACAAATTCACACACAAACACACTTTCTCTCTCGGGTGATGGGAAATGAAGGTCTTTCCATTCGTCCGTGTCAGTCAACCTGTACACAATTTTTTAAAAGGTTTTCTCCACACACTTTTCTCTCTCTAATGTGGATAAAGGGAAGATGAAAAGTCAAAGTGACAGAGACAGTGTATGTCTTATTTTCTTGTACGTATGGACTGTGACTGTGACCTTCATTTCCGGGTCAAGATTGTGGATTTAATTAAAATTAAGTAGCTACAATTATTTGGACAGGTCAACAACTGTCTGAAGCATACAACTTTCCTAGGATTCTCTCGAATAAAAAAATGGCTTTCCAAATTATTAAGCTGAAGAAGTGGAGAGAAAATGAGGAGAGGGATTTGAGGAGTTAATTGTTGTGTGTATGATTATCCTCCACATGAAATGGAAAACAAAAGAGGCCATAATTGGAATATTGGAGAGAGAAGGAAGTGCGCAAAAAATAGAGAAAATGATCCAGGTACGTAGAAACGAGAGGATCTGTGTGAAGGAGCAATTAAATTTAGACAATGAGTAGAGTCAGAGAAAGAGAGAGAGAGAAATAGTATTTCCAGGTAATGGGACTTGAACAAAGAAGAGAGAGAGAGTGGCGGGAGGTATATCTGTAATAAAGTAGCGGATGAGGGGAAAAGGGGACGAAGGAGGAAAAAGAACAAAGTAACCCATAGCTAATTTCCTCTCGAGTTTCCACTACACTCCAGCCTCTTCATGCTGGAGGAGAAGGAGGAGGAGTGTGTGTAATCTTTAGCTGTGTGTGTGTGTGGTGGTACAAATTGTTAATTAGTAATTGGCTAGTCTGTCTTTGTGCAGACCTCTCTTCCTGTGTGAACACATTTCACTGTACTACGTTCTCCCCGTATCCCCGTACATTGTAAAATGGATTGTGTACGAGGACACGGAGAAAGCCACAATGTAATGGTAGAGGAGGAGGAGGAAGGGAAAGGACAGAAAGAGAAAGCGAGAAGGACGGCTAAAGACTGACTCTCTCTCGATTGACGATGACAACGAGAGAGAAAGAGAGAGAATTTCTCTACAAAGGGAAATAGGTGGATATATCTGTACTTAGGGTTATTTTGTGCCATTCCAACTTATTTTCCACAGACACACACACACGCAGCGTATTTTGTATTTTATTGTAGGTTTTGTATGTAAAGTGAAGGAGAGTTGGGATGTTCTCTGAGTGGAACTCTTTTGGTTGTGCTGTATGTGTGTGTGCCTGCGTGTGTGTGCTGGTACTGTTGGATTTTGGGGCGATTGGATTGTAGGATAGTGTGAGAGCTTCAGTTCCTACATAATTCAAGGCAAGATCAAAGGGTAGTACGAGACTCTCTCTCTCTCTGTTTGGATGATTCTGGCCACTTAGAGAGAGGCTCGGGTGGTGTATGTGTGTGTGTGTCTGTGGAGCGAGGGACTGGAGAGCGGATGGCTGTACATGCAAACAGTGCTGGGAGAGCTGTTATTTACAGTGAGAAAAAGAGGCTACGGGGATGCGAACGTGATTTTCAGTCTAAAGTGGATCAAGAAATATTTTCTGTTTGTCAAGGACCCACGTAAAAAAGAGCAACTGTTTGTGTGTGTCTGTGCCTGCTCGCCTGGGTGTGGAAAATTTCTAACGGGACCATATGGCCCGCACACACAACGTGTGTGTGGTTGGGAGGGGGAGGGATGACCAATTGGAATGGATTAATTTTCAAAATTGTAAAAATTCAAAGCTACAGAAACTGTAATTTTAATTAAGCCAAACTGACTCGGAGAAAGTCTGAGCGGCGTTAAAGTTTACAGATTTTTAAAACATTTCTCATAATTAAATATTATTAAATTGCGAAGAAAATAGTTTAAAATTTGGCTGTAGCGGCGAACAAAAATATTTTTGCCACATTTAAACTTTAAAAAATTATTGAAAACGCTCCAACAAAAAGAAAATGCAGGTTTCCAGTGTGGAGTGTAGACACACCGAAATTATTGAGTGGCGTTCAAATTTTGAGACTTGAAATTCATTTCCCTGCACGTTACATTCAAAATTGTAGGGTTCTGTCCTCAACAACTCTATAATAACAACAACAACAAGAGGAGAAGAAGAGAGACAGTGAAAGGAGAACTGGGTGAATTTAAATGTCAACCATGTTTTTCATAAGCGCAGTAGACACACACAACAACATAATCCCCTGTTCACTGAGTGAATCAATAATCTATAATTATTAATGCATTGCAGCGTGTACACACACACAAAAGGGAGTATTAGTACTTGAGAGTGTCGTTTGTCCAAGTAGGGGAGTAGTCTGATCCCCTCCCTTCCTCCTCCACCATTACGGCGGCGGGGAATGTTGGAGAGAGAGAGAAAGGAGAAAAAAATAAATGTCAAATTCCGCCTTATACATGTGTGTTCGTGTATGTATAAATTATAAATATATTAAAAGGAAGGCGTCACGGTCCATGACTGTGCAGAAGATATGCCCCTAACACACTCACACACACACACTAACACACACACATCCTTTTCAAAAAGAGGAGTATGTCAGACTCAACAGAGAGAGAGAGACAGAGAGAGAGAGAGAGAGACTTTCACCGTCCATATAAGTAAAATTGAATATCCGACTGTAGCTCGTTTTAAACCTTCCCTCTCTCTTCCCTCGACTTTCTCCTATAGTGGACCATATAACTAATGACAGCAACCAATTACTTTGTACAGCCCCACAGCAGCAGCAGCCAAGTCTAGTCTCTTCCAGTGGAAAGTCAGAGAATCCTTTTTGCTCCCAAAGTTTAAGAGGAGGTAATCGCCCTCCTCCTCCTCCTCCTCCTCTTCTTGAGTCGTGGTAATTGAGAGATGCAGCCTTCATACATTTATGCAGGACAGTGTGCGTTCATAATTCCCCTCCTCCTCCTCCTTTTCTTACTGTATTTATGTCCTGTCCTCCATTTCCTAATTCTACCTTATGGCCCCTCCATCCTCATCCTCCTCCTCCTCGTCCTACAGAAGCAGGAGGAGGATACAAGGCTATATAGGAAGGAGTGTACAATCAAATAGAGCATTAATTTACTTGAAGAATTTCCCTGGCTAATAACTCTAGCTAAAATTGCCGTTTAATTTGGTGTTGGTTGTGCAGGAGAGGACGAGAAAGGAAATTTAGGAGAGAGGGAATATTTAAAATTTTGTTCAGGTCATTATTGAACATAATGTGGATACCCGGGTAGCCCCCTAACTACTCCTATGTGGAAAATAGTTTAACATTTCCATGACCCCCGACCCTCCATGCATAGCATGATACTCTGATTGTGTGTGTGTGAGAGAGAGAAAAAAAAGAGAGAAATTGTGACAGGTTTTCTCTCTTGAAAAAAAGTGGAAGGGAAAAAAATAAAATCGGAGTGAAAGGCAGGGTGAATGGCCCGCCCTGTGAGTTCTCTCTCTACATACAATTCTCTCTACGTGTATTCCAGACACCTCTATGCTGTAATATTAGGGTATTCCAAATGCCCGGGTATACTTCAGTGAAGGAATGTGTTCGGGGCCAAAAAAAGAGAGAGAAAAAACTTGTTTGGGGGAATATAAAGAGGACAAATTCATTGCATGTGTTTTTCGATTAGTCGGGTAAACGTTGCGCTTTTTCTTTCTCTCTCTCTCTCTCTACCATGTACACATGTGAGTGAGGTGAGTGTGAGTATACACGATTGTGTGTGTGTGTGTCTGTGTTTGTGTGACTACCTTGGAACCTTGTGCCTTTCGAAATACAGAGTGCCAAGTGAAAACTGTGAAAACATAGGCTTTCTCTCTCTCCCTCCTCAGTCAGTTTTTGAACATAAGCATGCCAAGCCCCAGACTTTCTTTTTTATGTTTAAGTGTAGGAGGAGGAGGACGATTGACATTGATGAATAAGGAAGGAGAGGGAGGGGAGGTAGTCAATAATGTGTTTTAAGTACATAACGGAGGGGATATCAAGTCAAATGTGTGGAGAGAGTAGGAGTGAGAGTAAACATGAGAGAAAGTCTTCTAGAGAGAAGGATATATAGAATATGCAGAAATTTCTTCTGTGGGGCGCTGAAACGACGGAATTTTCCTCACTCAGACGCGGAGAGGAGAGGAGAGGAGAGGAGAAAGGTAAAAAAAAGTCGATGGTAGAATCATTGCATTATGATGCCATGTCATGAATTTTCCCCGGGATATTTTATTGACGCAAATACTCGTGAATTTCTGATTGGGATCTGAAAGAAATGGAATGGACGAGAGAGCAGGGGAAAGCAGGGAAAAGGGGAATACATTTTTTCTTATCTTTTTTTCTGTTGACGACGACTTCCCAGTTCACCTTCACTTCCGACCTGTGTGTGTGTTTGACCAAGGTATATTGAATGTAGGAGGGGAAATGAAAGTTAATTCTAGTTTAAATCTAAATTAGAATTTTTCCTCTTTAAATATGAAGAAGATATTTTCAACGGGCTCTAAATGCCCAAAACAAGTTGTGGTTTGTATGAACGGCGTCGAACTTTGTTTTATTTTATGCGAAAAAGACACGTAAATTTCCGTTACCTTTTTTGTAGACTGAAGTAGAAAAATCCTCCGAATTGATTTTGAAAAGTTGTTTTAAAAAAATTCACTGGGATTTTAGCACAATTCTTTAATTTTCCCTGGTGGAGGAGATTGTTGTGTTTTTGTTTTGTTTTGTTTGCCTTGAAGAAACAAAGAGGAAAGAAGATATGTCCCAGTGTTTGGTGTTGACAATTAAAAAACTCCTACAGTTAATTTAATGTAGTAAAGGAAATAGCTACAGTCACACGGTCGTGGTGTAGATTTTTTTTTGATTTCCTAAAGGAATTGTTGAGAGTTTAAAGTAGGACTTGGGTGTGTGTTTGTAGTTATTGTGGAGACACTCGGAATTTTTCCCAGAGACTCCAAGAGAGAGAGTGTGTGTTTGAAGAAAAGAGGGGGACAATTTTTTTCGGGGGGTAGAGAAATGAGACTGAGTTTTCTCTCTCAGTGCTCACTGCTGATTAGAATCATGATAAACTGCTGGATTTGAGGGAATTCCCCTGATGAGAAGGAACAATCCCTCCTAATGTCACTTTCATCATGTTTTCCACTTTTACTAATCCCCAAGTTTACGCTCAACTGACTGACTCTTTCTCAAACTCAAGGTAGTATCCTCCTTACAGACAAAACACACACACTCTTCTTCTTCCTCCTCTCACTCAGACGCACACACACAAGAGATGAGGACTAAACTCTCTCTGTGAATGGGGATGAGGATGAATGCTGGTGGTAGTTGGGCTAATGCTAATGACGTCAATGCTCCAATGCTTCAGAGAGGCACCGAGTCTGAGGATCCGTTCAACTCAAGTTTCCTTCAGAAACTGCTTCCGTCCGTCCTACAAACAGAGAGAGAGAATTTCAAAATTAAAATCCATATACATGCACACCCTTCACAGTCTTCCGTGTAATTCTGTTTTTGCTTTTTTAAAAACTAAACTAAAGTTAAATGGAAACATCCTTGCTGGAAGCCATCTAAGATTTTGTATCGTCGAAAATCGTCACACAATTCAATAAACGGCGTCCAAGTTCCATATTAAAAAATTCTTTTCACATCGAAAATCTAAAATGTCGAAATATTTTTTTTTCGAAATTTATATGATTTCCATAGTTTGCACTAATTGCGATTAAAATTAATACCAATTAAGACAATTGATTTCAAACAAAAGGATTCTGTGACTTATCTAACACTAGAGAGTGACGAATTTGAGTTCTAAACTTTCCAACCGGCGTCGAACTTGTCCATCACAATCTTCCCCTTCCGTTTTCATTTTTCTTATGTTACACAACAAAATTTCAAATTTTGATGTTTTCCAAAAAATCTCCAATTCCTTTACACACACGCACAAATTCAAAAATTAATCCACTTGAATTAATTTCGTATAATCATTCGGCCTTTGTTTAATTCAAAATTGGACTAGGATTCAACAAACAGACAAGGGGAAAACAATCCTTTAGTAAACAGAAAAGAGGGAGAAAAGGGAGAATCCAAATAGAATGAAATGAATCTATGAGTAGAGAAGGGGAGAAGGAGAAGGAGAGAAAGTAATTCTGTACACTTTGTGTGTGTGTACAGAAAGTAAAACTTTTTTGACTAAACATGGGACAACACGATGTAAGTAGTATGTATCAATTTTGTGTACGCGTGTGTATGTGTGTGTGTTCAACTAGTGATTTCCTAACTCGACAGCAAGTATTTAGCTAATCCACTTTGAACAAGTTGAGACGGGGAAAAGGGTGACATGTGTGTGTGTGCATGTGTGTGTTTGGCTAAAGCTGTGAACATTATACTTATATGTACACACACACAACATTCTCAATTCCCAAATTTGCCTCTCTCTCCCTCCATGCATTTGTGTGTGTGTGTGTGGTGCAGTAGTACAATGTATGAATGAGGAAAGTAAATATTTATCCTGTGTACGTATATCTATTCCAAGTGAAGCTCTCACACAACTCCCTCTCCTCACCCCCACACACACACACAAACACACATTCTATTGTGGAGTCCATATTAGTGTGTGTGTGTAGAGTATAGAATTGCAATGGAATTTCAAAAGAGTCTGACTTTCCTCTCCGTGTGTGTGTGTGTGTCTGTGTGTTTGGGGATATGGACATGTGTGGAGTCAGACTTTTCAAGAGTCGATAAGTCAGAATGAATATTCGAGAGAGAGAGAGGGAAGCCCACTGTATTTTACCTAGAGAGAGAGAGAGAGAAGGAGAGACAGGCTTTCACCGGGAAGAAAACCGGCTCAGTTTTCCTTTGCCTCTATCCATTTCTCCTCCTCCTGTGTCAGTGCCAGTGGAAGTGGAGGAGGAGGGAATAGTACAAGCAATTTGGAGAGTTGTTACAATAGAATTTCCCAGTCAACATTTATCAACAGAAAGAGAAAGCGAGAGAGGGAGAGAGAGAGAAAGTGGGAGTACAGCATCTGTGTGTATGTCTAGTCTTGGAATATTTTACCTGAATAATCTAAGGCTTTTTAAGTATAAATTTTGTATATTTTATGCCCTGTGTTGTACACAGACAGAGACAAGGAAAGAGAGAGAGAGTGGATCTCATTTTCATGGCTTGGAGCATTTGCATGTGTCTATAAGAAATGTTGTTGTTGTTATGTCATGTCATAAAAAATGGAAAAGACCCCACCAAATAAAATGAGGTTAAAAAAAGGTTGTGTGTGTGTGTACACTCCTCCTTCTCCTCCTGTGTCTGTGTGTGTCTGTACATCTCACTCTCTCCTCTCTCTTTTCGTTTAGATGAATAAAAGGTATAGTGCTATCAAGGGGATTATTTTTTTTTGCTTTTTGTTTGGCAAAGAAGAACCAACTCCCAATTCCATCACCAGAGAAGGATAAAAGGTAAAGAAGAGAGAGAGAGAGAGAAGAAGAGGACATTTTTTGTGGGAAACAAAATTATTTTTTGAAATTTACTTTTTTTGAAATAAAAACAAGACATCACCAACATCCACTATACCTATGTAAATAGAATGCCAAAGAAACCCATGAAACCATGGACCGGCGTCCAAGTCCAGCAAAATAAAAGTATTCCTACTTTTAACTTAATTATTGATTAATTACGACTAAAAATATTATCAGCTATAATTTCTCCATGAATGTGTCCCCATTTAAAATAATAACTCGAGAGGGAAAACTTTCTACAACAAAATTTAATTTATGTTGAGAAAATTTGAAAGAGAAAACTTTTTTTGAAAAAAATAAACAAACTCCAATTTAAATTTATTACGCAAATTTCCCTATCCCCCTTGCATAATAACAATGGAATAATCACAAGAAAAAACCACCGAAAAAATCCTAGTGCCACTCAGAAACTCAATTAGCAGTGAACTACATGGAATAAAGGAGGAAAAAATCTGGGATTCCAAGAGAGAGAGAACGAAGCAGAAAAGAAGAAAAGTTGTGTAAAAAAAGTGTAGACATTTTTTTTCAGGGAAAAAAATCCCAGACCAAAAAAACCAAAAAGAATTTCTCATCCCTTCCGTAAGGCTAAAGAGAAAGCGAGAGAGAGAGAGGGAAGGAGAGAAAGGATGAGAGATGAGAAATATTTGTAAGAAAAAATATAAAAATGAAACAAACTTTGATAAAGTTGGAAAACATTCAGAGAACAAGGAAGAATGTGAGTGAACCACACACACACACACATCATAGGGGAAAACAAGAAAGTAAAATTATAAAAAAAAAATAGAGGAAGAACCCAAAAAAAACTTACAGCGAAAGGAAACAGGGGAAAGACAAGTAAGTATACACAAACACACAATATGTATATGTATGTATATCCTGGCTCACATGGGGCTCTTCCATGAATTTCAAATAAACTCTTTGAATTCATTTTTTTGGGAGGAGGACGGAGGCACATTGTGCTGTATGCAACTACAGTCTTATTTTAGTTTATTTCGTACATTTTGCAGCCCCCTTTTCTTTTTTTTATTTTAAGTTGTTTTTCTTTTCCCAATTGCATTCAAAACTCTTCCCACTTTCTCATTCTCATTCTCTTCGCCTATAAACTTGCAAACTTGATGCATTAAATTCATTTCCCATCATCATCATCATTTTATTTGGACTATAATGATTATTACAGAGTTTTCCTTTCTCTCTCTCTCTCTTTTCTCTCTTTCTCCATCCAGCCAAAAAATTTTGTTTTTACATCCCTCTCTCGATTTACATCCCTCTCACCAATCACACACACACACACACACAAACATTTCCCCATTCGAAAATGCACCTCTTCAACAGAAGAAAAAAAAGTAACTTTGATTATCTTCAGCATCATCCAAAGTTACCCTTTTCTACCCGCAGACAAAGGAGTGTGTGCGTGTGTGTGTGCCCCCCATTTTCCCTTGAATGGAATGGGGGAAATCAAAAGGAGAGGATGTACATATAGATTGGAAAAAAATTGCAGTGACTAAATTGCTACCTTCTTCTTCCATCCTGGAAATGTCTATCTCTCTCTCCTAACTTTCACTGTCTCTTTCTCCCTCACAAACACACACGCACGCACACAAATAGACACACACGTTATTTTTTCACTTCCCTCCGTGTGCCTACGTAAAAGGAAGAACAACAATGGGGGCCAAGAATTCAATGCCGTCACAATGAAGGTCCAAAGTCGAAAGAGGACTTTCTCTCTCCCTCTCTCCAGCTTTCTCTCTCTAGTTGACTGCTATGGCTGTGGTTGAGGAATTTCTTGGACTAAATTCACTTTGCCCAGGCTCTCCACTCTTCTCTCTACAATGGGGATATAGGAAGAGAGAGAGAGAGAGAGAGTGTGTGTGTGTGTGTGTGGCTCGGTGATGTTGGTTGGTTGGTGGTGAAAAGAGAAAGAAGAAAATCCTTTCGCTCCCTTTCTCTCTTTTACTCAACAGGGAATTCTCATTAAATTCAAGGGAAAAGTTTACTTTTTTTTGCGAGTGCAAAAAAAAAACTTTTACTTCCTCACAGCATTGCACCATATACAGTCTCTCTCTCTAGGTTTGAGACAGGACAGCAGAGAGCAGAGTGACTGGAGAAAAGGGAGAGAGTACAATTCCCTATTTTGCTATTTTATATGTCATTCGATGATGACCCTCCTTTCCCTCCTAATTCGTACACATTCCCCCCAGAGTTAAACAGCATGTACGAAGAGTGGGAGAGAGACAGACAGACAAAGGGAAGGAGGAGGGGGGATTTTTTACAACTTGGAAGAATTTTACATCGGATCTCAACAACAAGAGAAAGGGAGAGAAATAGAGAGAAAGTAGGGGGAGTGAGGAGTAAAGGAATAATTTATTTTGACACTCAAACTTGTTTTTTTGAGAATGTGCAATGATCTCTTTCAATTTTACGACAGCATTTCTTTCATTCTCTCTCTTTCTCTCTCTCTCTCTCTCTCTCTCACACACACACACACACAATAACAACAACAAATTGAACGCCGTCTACACAATTTGAAAAAAACTTTTCAAATTGGAGAGACAAAAAACATGAAGAAATCACGGGGTTGGCGTGGAAGTTTGACAAATTACCATTTAAGTTTTGTGTGTGTGGAAATACCTTTGAATTTTTTCCCCTGCTTTCTCCTTTTCCTGTTTTTTCACTTTTCACTCACAAACATAAGCACAAACAAAAAATTGTTGCAAATTTTTTGAAGAGATTTCCCTCGTCTCGGCCCTCGTCTTCTTGCATGCACACATGTACAATATTCCCAGTTGCACTTGTCATGAAGGCTTCAAGTTGTAATATTTGTAACGTTTGTGAGTCTCCCCGTAATTTGAAATATATATATCAAAAAGAGAGTGTGACTGTGTATTATTATTGTATGTGTGTACATGTGTGTGTGGTACACCCCACTCACACTCCAAGACGACGACGACAACGACGATACGACGAGTAGTAGAAAATAGTGAATTGGAAAATTGTTCTTTTCACTCTCCTGTCTTGTCAACTGGAGAAAAGTCTCCCCTCCTCAAAATGAACTGAATGAAATGGGGAGGGAGGGAAAGATGGAGAAAGAGAAATTCTGTCGACAAAAACTGTCTCTTTCAAATGGATATTTTCATATTGTATATTGTACAGAGAGGAGAGAGAGAAGGTTTTCTCCACGTCTCTCTCCTTTATTCCTTCGTCTTGACTGTGACTGTGACTGGGTTTGGGGGGGGGGGGGGGAA
>WJFB01000828.1:0-45604 GCA_009870185.1 Pygmarrhopalites habei | reverse complement strand
CAAAATATTGTGGCAAAGTGTATTACTAATAAACTCTTTGGATTATTTTATTATTCAATGGAGAGATAGAAATAAATTGAGAACACTAATTGAAACTTGGACTTCTTCATTAAAGGACATGGCTAATATTCAAACTGATGATGGCATATTGTGCGTGTGTCCCAATATCTGGACTATTTTTTATGTTACTGACAACTTTGACAATGAAATTTTTCGTCATCATTTCATGATTATGTCATGGATCCAAAATAGGAAGTCCACAGTCTGTCCTGTCACTGACATGTCATTGTGTAAGGATTAATTGTTTTGAAACATTTGGTGAATTTATTCAGACTAGTCAAATATAAGGTGGTCAAAGGTTGTGGGAAAATGATCCGTTCGTTACTAATGAAGAGGCAACCTGAGATTTTGTGAAATGTTGCATAAAATATGTGTCATAGACTCATAGTCGGGCTGAAATACACATGTTTTAAATTACATTGCATGGACATTTAGAATGGTGGTCCTCTAAACTTTTTTCGTCTACTGACTCATCCATCCTAATTATATGTAGTAAGGCTTCGAAGAAAGCATAAACGGTGGCCATTACGGTGGTATAATGTAATTTATGCAAATGAAACCATAATTGTTAAGACAGGTAGCAGAAACCTTGTTTGTAAGTTATGGTTTAATTGGAACCGGTTTTACTCTCCGAATCTTCTCGTGATGAGTAAACTGAGAAAGCTACTTATCCTGAGTCATTCCTTAATGCTGTGCAAATAAAAAAAAGTTTGTGTAACTTACTGAACAAACAAAACAATGATCAGTGCTAACGAGTTAATATACTGCTAAAAAGGGGGATGAGACTCATTGTTGACTTAATCACTTTGTCCAGGGTCTCAACTGTGTTCATCATTGCAAAATAATGTAGTCATTAAATAAAAATATAATATAGCTTTTTATTTTAAAAAATTATTTTTTAACATAAATGTATGGATTCATTGTAAAGTATTCACACAATTGAATTATTCTTTGCAAAAAAATTGTTCATCTCTTGGACATTGAATCGAGTTGCAAGTCTCATAAATTTTTCATGTAAAAATGTGTCATCATTTGCTTTGTCCTGAGTTGGTTCGGAAGGTTCAAAGAAACTTTTCTCACAGTCTGTCCAATTAAAGAAAACAAGTTAAAATTGTGAAAAATTTCAGTTAATAGGGTTTTAGGATATTACGATCAATAGCTGGTTGATGACTGGGTAGAATTTTTCTAGCTTGTTCAAGGCAGGCTAAGGAAAGGGCAGTTTCTCCTTGTAGAAATAAAGCTTTTGCTTTGTACAATCTGGCTTTTAGACTGAATTCTGCAATGAAAATTGCTCGATCACAATCAATCACAGCATTTTCGTACGAACCCAACATTATGTGAGTGAAAGCACGATTCGTGTACAAGTGGACACTATCCCTTGTCAAGTCAATGGCCTGTACACAAAAATATAGGGAATGTTCATCTTATTTTAAAGAGATAAATCTATTTTGCACCAAGTATGTACCTTGGAGTAAAAATCTAGGGCCATTTGATAATCTTTATCAGCAAAGGCCAAATTGGCCAATTTTCTCAGTTCGTCCGACTCTTTTTTTCTTTGAGGTCGTGTAATTTTCCTCATTTGAATGTCTTTCATGGACAAGTCTGTTAGGAAATTGGCAATATTCAAAAATTCACTCTCATCTCCATGTCCATTTTCCTGGAGATTTGTTGTTGTTGATGACTTTACACAAGTTACACTTTCTCCTCCTGTCCCAACTTTCCCTGTGGATTTTGTCATCTTGTCCTCTTCTTGTTGAATTAAATTATTTGCTTTCAGAGTTGCATCATGACGAACACTTGGGTCATCCGAGGTGAACCCTTCGATTATGTCAGCCACAAGTTTTAAGTCGTCGTTCTCAATGTCCCAACAACGGTCGGTCTGCATGTCAAAGGTCATTATTTGTCGGTGTCATCGGAAGGATCAAAGGAAACAAGAGTATAACATGGAGATGACATTTTTTTAGACAAGAGGACTCATTTCCATGTCAACGGGGGACCCTGAATGGTCACAAAATATTATGAAAAATGAAAAACTGAGAACAGTCCAAAATCATCCTTAGCATCTGAGTAGTATGCGTGCGGTGAGCTGCCATCTCATATCTCAAAAATTCCCAAAACCTCGCGAAAAAAAAATTTTATCACGTTTCTCGTTGAATCAGAATTTTATTGATAAAAGTAGTTTTAATTGCAGTGTCGCATTTTTTGTTTGAGTATCGTCAACTGTGAGTGCAGAATTAAAAGTAGAGAAATTTAATAGAAAGTGTGCTTTTTGGACGGAAACTCCATTCGCAAAAATGGAGTCGCAAGACTTGAGAAAACGATATAAAAACTTCAAGAATTCTGCGTAAGTTATCATTCTTTTACTTAATTAAAAATTAAACATGTAGATTTAAATACGGAAGTTTCATTAGCTTTCCTCAGATTTTTTCGTAAAATATAAATGGCGTTTTACTTATTATTTGTTTTTTTTTACATTTCTAAAGGATGGACTCTCAGGAATTAAGAAGGCGACGTGAAGAAGAAGGAATTCAATTACGAAAACAAAAACGAGAGCAGCAATTGTTCAAAAAACGGAATGTCAACGCTCCTGCAGCAGATAATGAGACCGACCTTCATGAGGTCAGAAATTGTGTAGTCTTATCAGACTGTCTCATTTAAAATTTTGCAAAACATGTAAACAAGTAGTACATTTTTAATGATCAATTATTTTATCATTGTAGGATGAAGCTGTACAAGCAAGTGGAGGTGTCATATCTTCTGACATAATACAAGCCTTGTTTTCTCCTCGCCTGGAAGATCAATTGATGGCAACTCAGAAAGTACGTAAACTATTGTCCCGTGAACCATCACCACCCATCAACGCAGTCATTCAAACAGGCATTGTTCCTAGACTAATAGAATTTTTGAGGAACGATGGAAATTGTCAACTACAATTTGAAGCAGCATGGGCTTTAACGAACATTGCATCTGGCAGTAAGTGAATTTATTTTGTATATCAAGATTACGAGTATCAAAAGACAACTATTTATAATTTTCTCAAAAATCAGTGAAGAGTTTTTTTAGAAACTTAAAAGTATTCTAAAAACTATATATTTACGAATTTCAAAACAATCTACACTATTTTTGTATAATCTCGAATTGATTGTTGTGGATTTTTTCTTATTTTTAGCCTCAGATCAAACTCAAATTGTGATTGAGGCAGGAGCAGTGCCACTCTTTATCCAATTACTTGGCTCGCCTTACGAAGACGTTCAGGTTAGTTACTATAGATTATATAACATTATACACTACACTTTTGCCATAATGTTGCAGTTAATAACTCAGTTGTCTCACGTTTCAGGAGCAATCAGTGTGGGCTTTAGGTAAATTAATTTACTTCATTAGTATTTAATCATCGGTTAGTCCGAATTTTTATTAACATTTTCTTCGGGCTCATTTCATTTTTTAGGTAATATTGCTGGAGACTCTCCGTCATGGTTAGTGAAATATTTACTTGTTGAGATGTATAGAAAAATGATTGGTTCAGTTTTTTATAAATATACACTTTTTCTCTCTCTCCAGTCGTGATTACGTACTACAACAGGGCATCTTACCTCAATTACTTCAGTTATTGTCCAAGTCGAATCGGGTGACGATGACAAGAAATGCAGGTGATGATTTATTTTGACAATACTATAATATAATATTTCTTGTACTTACTGGTGGAATTTACTTACTTACTTTTTGTCCTCTTTTCGTAATGTAGTCTGGGCATTGTCAAATTTGTGTCGTGGGAAGAATCCGCCAGCTGATTTTACTAAAGTTTCTCCATGTCTACGTAAGTGAACATCAGTAAATAATTTGATCCACAATAGAAGGTTTAATTTTCAGGCTGATCTTAATTTACTATTATTTCTTTGTCAATATTTCACTGTATAGCCGTACTGACGAGACTGTTGTGCCATACTGATGCTGATGTCTTGGCCGATGCATGTTGGGCAATTTCTTATTTGTCTGATGGTCCTAACGATAAAATTCAAACCGTTATTGATTCTGGCGTGTGTCGACGACTTGTAGAGTTACTCATGTAATTTCAATATCCTGAATATTCAAATTATATTTACCTACTCGTAATCCTCAAATTATGTAATTATTTTCTATCTGTGATTTCCATTTAGGCATCCCCATCAAAATGTAGTCTCAGCTGCTCTACGTGCTGTTGGTAATATAGTCACCGGAGATGATGTTCAGACCCAGGTCATATTGAATTGTGGTGCACTCCCATGTTTACTTCATTTAATGTCGTCTACCAAAGAGTCTATTAAAAAAGAAGCTTGTTGGACGATTTCAAATGTGACTGCCGGTAATAGACAGCAAGTTCAAGTAAGTTCACTATTTACTTTTTTGTTTAAACAACTGTAGTCTTCAATCATTTTCTAATTTGTCAAAGTATTTCTAAATTTTCACTTTATTCAAAAATATACTTTCTTTTCAGGCCGTAATCGATGCAAACGTATTTCCGGTTATGATCGAAGTTATGAAAACAGCTGAATTTAAGACACGAAAAGAAGCAGCATGGGCAGTCGGTAAGGCTTGAAGCAGTATGTTTCATAAGTTTTAGCTTATCAGAATACAATGTTGGTACAGTATTGGTTGTTTCTCTCTCTTCTAGTAAATGCAACATCCGGTGGAACTCCCGACCAGATACGGTACTTAGTAGATCAGGGTTGTGTACCTCCCCTGTGTGATTTCTTGACTGCAATGGATATCAAGATAATTCAAGTAGCTCTCAATGGACTTGAAAATATTCTTAAAGGTACTATACAATTGAATGGGCACCATTCTATTTTCATGTATACAGTGTCTGATGTAAAAATGATTATTGTTTTTTCCAGTCGGCGAACAGGATGCACTTGCTTGTGGAGGAATTAATCGTTATGCAGTCGCAATTGAAGAATGTTATGGTAATCATTTTTTCACTTTTATTTCCCTTTGACATTTAACGTGATTGAAGTTGTTAAGGCTAATCCTGAAGTAACTGCGTGTTTTTTGAATTAGGTTTGGACAAGATAGAATTTTTACAGTCCCACGAGAATATGGAAGTCTATCAAAAGGTAAACCATTTTATCCAGTTTATTCTTTTTTAAGGTAGCGTTGTTATGTTTATTGTAGAGTAATTCATTGGCTAATAGCTAGTAAGACTTAATCATTTGATTCCTTTTGTAGGCTTTTGACATCATAGAAGCTTATTTTGGGGCAGAAGAAGAAGACGTCAAATTGGCTCCAGGGTAAGTATCTATACATGATTTCATTCAAACGCTGTGACTTATTACACTAGAGTACAATTTTGGAAAATTTATTTCCCCTTCCTATAGTGTGGATCCCAATGCACCTCAACAGTTTCAATTTAATCCAGGTAACATGCAAATTTGTGACTATTACATACTTACAAGTTAAAGGTTGTTATACAAGGAGATCAGTTCTTTAATCATGGTTTATTTTTTGTTTTTGAATTTCAGCAAATCAGAGCTCGTATCAATTTTGATGACTTTTTTCGAAATTCTACTCTTTTATTTCCTAGTGGTTGATATCGATGTTAATGTTTCTCAATTTATGGCGCAAGCAAGAAATTCATATAATCCATGTTTTCTATACTTGCACTCGACTCATATACACGTATATATATACATTATATGTATAATCGTCGGCGTTCTTTGTAAACTGCTATACCAATTGTTATTATGCTATTAAAAGAATACATGACTGTGTCTGAAGCTTAGTGAGAAAGGGAAACAAAAATGGCAAGAGGAGGTTGTAAACAGAAGCAGCTTCCTTATTTATTAGCTATCTTCAACAATGATGTGATTATTCATTAAAATCACACTGTATTATGATTTAATACATATAACATAAATAGTTGGGGATGATGCCATGATGATGAATCATTATATTATTAAGTTATATACAGAAATTAGACTTGTATCTTACTTGGACTGTAGTCGTTATCCTTTTTTTGAGTATGATAATTATTATGTAATATTATAAAATGTTCGTCTAGTCGTTATGTTAATACAAGCTTATAGGAAAATCGCATTCATCGTCTATTAATTCGTATATAATGTTGCCTGTTATAAACAACTTCTTGGTTACTAATTCTTATTTACCTTTTATTAGATCTACACATAATATATACGATAGCATGCGTTTATTGAGTACCAAACTGTAAATCAGTTAGCTTACTAGAGGTTCTCCGATCTACAGCTTGTGAGTGTAAGTTAGTAATATCTTCCTCCAAATGAATTATATAAACATTAAACATCCATAATGAAAAGTGTAGGCGGAATTCTTGACAGATTTTACACACCACAAGTTGTATCAAATGTTTTATTTACCTTGTGTTGAATTATCTTGTTATTGTTATAATTTTGTTAAAATAAATCATGTCGACTAAATTGCAACTAATTGGAAAAGTTTTACGAAAGAAAGAAGAAATTCAACATTTTTTGATGTTTATTTTTTAAAGCAACCATTACCCATTTTATTATTGTATAGTTGTTTAATCAGTCCCAAAACTCTATACTCTAACATTTATTTTTAAGTTGGATGCACTACACTCTGATTGTCTTTACGTGTGTGTGTGATAGAGAATGTGAAATGATTTAAAAATTTATTAGAATTTTATGTATATTATTTAAAAAACCATATTTTAGTCGCTGAATATGCTCACGAGTAAAAATGAATTATCAATGCCATTTTATGATTATACTATTATAAATATGACTGTTCCTTTTCGCCTCAATCTACAATCAACCCTGGCAAACTGATTGAAGGTTTTAACATGTATCCTAGTGAAAACTCAGAAAAAAAACATTTTTTTGCGTTGTGTCGATTCTCTACTAGATATTTTTTTTGAAGCCTACTGACCTTACAATTTTTAATAAATTGTAGAAGCAGCCAAAATTAATTATTGTATTCTACTTGATACCTAGTAATGTATTTATAACCAACCAGTTTTTAAAAATATTACAATAGCGCAACAACAAAACGTTAAAATGCAATGAAATAACTACACAGGAGGTATAAAATACAAATTACTGTATGCTAACTTAGTTTAATGTACAATGAATAAATGCGAGATATGATCATATTACCACTGTTGAGTTTTTAACAATCGTATAACATCGTTTTACTTACAAATTAATATGCTTTTTAGTAATATGCATTTCAAGACACATGGAAATTTTTTGCCTTGTCCACTCGATACATATTGCTACTTACTTTATGAAGTATAATTAAATCTTGTATCACAGTGTCCAAGAAGAACCACACAATTATTTCAGTTGTCTACTTGTCAATGTACAAGATAGGTATAATAATAAGATCTGTGAGAGAATGTAAACTGGATGGCGTATAATATTCTTCTTATCGTCATTTTCTACAAGAACTTACATTCGCATCTTTTATGTACTTATGTGTGTGTGTAATAATATTTTGAAATAGAGTTGTTTTTTCGAAATGTAAGGAAAAATTGATTTCTTTTATAAAGATAATCCGAGAGTATGGCTGCGGTGATCATCTTATTTTGTCAGATGTGCAATAGGAGTATGTTTATGCGCAAGGAACAAAAATAGAATGGAAGACAGTGCACTGATTAAGAAAATAACGTCAAACCATCGATGATAAAAATTAAATTGTAAGTCTCCCAAGACTTCCGTCACAATCACTCGATATTCTGGGGGCATATTCATACGCATCAGGAGAACAGATGAAACAAAATACATGCCCTAGAATAATATTCAAAGGGAATGTCAGCATAGAAAATAAGTTAAAGGGAAATTTCCATGATCACATACCATAATTTGAGCCAGGACTAAGACGATGACATTGGAAGATTTCGAACTTGATATTGCATAAAAAAACTAAAAACAGTGAATAAAA
This sequence comes from Pygmarrhopalites habei, assembly GCA_009870185.1. Taxonomy (NCBI): domain Eukaryota; kingdom Metazoa; phylum Arthropoda; class Collembola; order Symphypleona; family Arrhopalitidae; genus Pygmarrhopalites; species Pygmarrhopalites habei. Next base: position 37,627 of record WJFB01000828.1, on the reverse strand, counting down.
TTTCAACATCAATGAATCAATCCATTAATAGTGTTCAATGTATAAATGAAATGGATAATAATAATAATTTTACGTTCATTCATACTTTGGTCAAGGTGAGGAGAAGACCTCGTATGGAGGTGACAACGATACAACCAACTAATATAAATGATACATGTTGAGACCAGAATCGAACATCAATCTGAAATCCCATCCAATGAACACAAATTTCCAAGCCACGGGTCACAGGATCAACTTTTCCAACTCTATCCAGTACTATATTGACAGTACACTGTAATAAAAGGAGATCAAAATTAACTCTTCGATTTACTGTAGTATATTGCAAATTAATCAAATGACGCTATGGTCGACTTACTATAAATATTTTCCACATACAGTATAGGGAAAAGAAGTAGCCAAGAAAATTAAAATATTTCCCTTTCCATGTTTTTGACCATTCTGCTCGTTCCTGCATATTTCGAAGTTCAGCGATTTCTGAAGAATGAAATTGTCAGAGTACTTATTTTCAGAGATGTTTTTAAAAAAATCAGTTTCTTAAAACTAGTAATATGATTTCCAGATATTTATGACATTCAACTTGCCCAAAAATAAATGACGACTCAATTCTTCAAGTGAAGCAATTTCTTCACGAAGAGCTCCCAAGTCACCTAAAATCATAAATACGTACAGTTATAAAATGTAATAATTTACAGTTCTTAAACAAAAATTGTATTTTTAAGTTTACGACCTTCAGCACTTCCAGTTAAAATGCTCCAAAAGCCGGTACGACGGGAACTGGAAGTCTCTCTACTTGACACCGTCAGTCTTCGTTTTTTCACCAACACCATGTCCAAAGTCTGTAATAATTTTTTTTCTACTCCTTGAATATCACTTACTTGAACAGGTCTAGACAAACAAAGAATATTTTTAGAACCATTAATCTTCCAGCTACTCAGGTTAACGTGTACATAATTCAACAATTAAACAAACACTGTACCTAATAAATAAGGCCATAGAAGTATATGGATAATTCACAGCACCAAAACCAGACAAAAGTGCCATGATAGTTACGCCGACTGTTCAAATATATTTCAAATACTACCATTTTATGACCATTTAATGAATACAATGAATATAAAAATACACGTTATAGATAAAACAACTTACTGACTCCAGCTCGACTAACAGCTTGCTCCATGGAAAATGTCCCGTGTCTTGGACTAGATTGAAAGAGAAAATATTTTAAGTATCTCTGACAAATAAATACCAGATTCAATTGGAAGTATCCAATGTTATATTCTTAAATACCTAATGATAGGGAATGGATCACCAATTTTCCAGAAGCAGTACAAATACACAAACCACACAACAAGAGAGAGTAATCTTTGAACTCCCTTGCCACCAACTAGGAAAAAAATAAATCAAATAAATCTACTATTCCCCAATCCACAATAATAATAATAAACTATTGATCATTCAACTTACCAATTCTCAAGTTAGTTACCACAAAGTAGCCAATATAAAATGGTATCAGGCCAATTGTCATGAACAGAATGAAATACATTCCAATGTACAAGTAAATGTACCGAGAACTATATAGAGAGAAATAATTATTAATCATTCGTAAAACATAACAAAGTAGTTGCTGTTGTTGTATACATTTTCTTGTGTCACTTACTAGGAATCCAATATTCCGACAATCTCGAAAATGACAATTTCGAATAGAGTACATGATAGTGCGAATGTGACAGAAAATATAAGTTGGACCAAAAGGTGATGAACTTCATAGTTTTTGAACAATTGTTTGACAAAAAATATCCACCCTCCAATAAAAAAGATTGCCTGCATTCAAGGAATAAACAAGTTCAGAATACGATTTCCAACAACATTGTGAAGAAGGATCAAATTGTTGTTTTTTACCTGAGACCCTGAAATAATTAGAGTATCCTCAATGAAACCCATCCTTCTACGTGTGCAGTATCTTGTTCATTTCCAGGGTCAGGTCAAGTGGTCGTTGACACTTCACATGGGAAATGACAATGAACCGGGTCCTATACGTGTATTAGATATAGTGTGTCGTGTTGTTTACCTTTCGTACATAAGGATTTTCCATTTTCCCGCATATGCAAAAGCCGCTTCATTGTGACTTTAATTTCGGGTTGCGAGATTTTTTTAGATTCCGTGATTTTGTTGATATGGACGATATTATGAATCCTCCTCCAGGACTACCACCTCCGACAGCTATTCCCTTAGGTTCCGGTGGACCAAGTGGGCAATCAAGTGGAATCAAAGGCTCTTCCTCATCTTCTTCCTCCGGAATTGTAAGTTTTACTGTTATTATTATAATGTCTCCAAAAAATGTGGTTCATTGACTGTCATAATTTATATTTTGTTGTTGTTGTTGTCAATTCTAGAAACCCAATTACACATTAAAGTATACATTAGCCGGACACACAAAAGCCGTATGTAAGTATTGCCTGTCAACTTTGTGTCAAATAATTAAATAATAGCAATGTGTAATTTTCAAAACAATTTTTTAAAAATATTTAAGGATATGTTAAGAGTTTTGCATTATTTGTAAAAAAGAGTGTTTGTATTACCGGCCATTTTTGGCCAACTACGAGTGTGTTTCAGTGTCAAATTGACACTGTCAATAAATTTATTTCTTCTCTCTTTTATTTACAGCGTCTGTCAAATTCAGCCCCAATGGAGAATGGTTGGCCAGTAGTTCAGCTGACAAATTAATTAAAATATGGGGAGCTTATGACGGAAAATTTGAAAAAACTATTTCCGGTCATAAGTTGGGATTGTCTGATGTGGCTTGGTCATCTGACAGTAGGTTATTAGTTTCTGCCTCAGACGACAAAACTCTCAAAATATGGGAGCTCAGTACGGTAAGTATGATGATATAGATTAAAAATATGAGTGATTTGTATTTTGGAAATAATATGATAATGGTGACAAATTCTACTTGCAGGGAAAATGTTTTAAAACACTTAAAGGACACAGTAATTATGTGTTTTGTTGTAATTTCAATCCGCAATCCAATTTGATTGTATCTGGATCGGTATGTTCGTTTCTTCTTTATATATTTTGTGCATACTAAAATGTCAACATTTTTTTAATATAAAGATACAAGATATACTCACTTTGAGTTTATGTTGAATATTTATAATAGTTTGACGAAAGTGTTCGAATATGGGATGTTCGAACGGGAAAATGTAAGTACATGAGAAACATCAAATGTGATTAATGACTCAGTAATATTGTTCGTGAATGTCTGTGGTTGTAACTTTTTTTCACATTCTTTGTTTATTTAAGGTTTGAAAACTTTACCTGCACATTCCGACCCCGTCTCTGCCGTGCATTTTAATAGAGATGGATCTTTGATCGTGTCTTCCTCGTATGATGGTTTATGGTAATGACAATTGTATTTTTTATTGACGTCAAGCATTGTGCAGTTGTATTTATTCGTGTTTAAAATAATTTATTTTAATTATAGCCGTATATGGGACACATCATCCGGACAGTGTTGTAAGTACAAAAAATATTTTTTATTTAATTCTGATTATTCTTTCGCTATCTTACAGGAAATCAATATTAAGTTTGATTTGTGTGATTTTCTTTCCCATTCGCCTTTCAACTTATTTCCTGGACTTGCAGTAAAGGTAAATATCTAGTGAAAAAAATTCAAAATCTTGGTATGTTTTTACAAACATGACTTTACAAGCCGTATGTAATTTTTTTTCTAAAATAGACCCTAATTGACGATGATAATCCTCCCGTGTCGTTCGTCAAATTTTCTCCGAATGGCAAGTATATTCTGGCCGCAACTCTGGACAACACGCTCAAATTGTGGGATTATGCCAAGGGAAAATGTCTCAAAACTTACACTGGACACAAGAACGAAAAATATTGTGTTTTTGCCAATTTTTCCGTCACCGGTGGCAAAGTATGTTAAACTCTTTACGTCATTTTTCCTCTCTATTTTTTCTTGACACTGTTAATCATTACATATTTTGTTGCTATTATTTCAGTGGATTGTGTCTGGATCTGAAGACTGTTTAGTTTATATTTGGAATCTTCAATCAAAAGAAATTGTTCAGAAACTCACTGGCCACACAGGTAATACACATGTATTTACAACTTATTAATAGCAATTTGATTTGGAATCTTAAATTAAATTTTTCGTGTCTTGTCCCATCAGACGTTGTACTTTGTACAGCTTGTCATCCCACCGAAAATATAATCGCCTCTGCTGCACTCGAAAACGATAAAACAATAAAATTGTGGAGAAGTGACACATAGGAGAGAACGAATTTCAAAACAAATATATTTAAAAACATGATCATCAGACATAATATATATTACACACATATATATAATTTTAATTAATAATAATCATTTTGCAGACGTGAGATAAAATATGGTGTCAAGATATTTTACTGCATGTTTGTTTTATATATTATAATGCAGAAAACTTGGCATCATATTTGGTACTCAACTCTTTATCCGTAATGCTTACGTTTTGAAGAAAAATAATAAAACTGTACACATTAATTTTTTTGCACATGGAAGCAAGTTGGAGTTTAATCGATTTATTCACAACATTAAAATGAAGATGTTCACAATTTACTATTGTATGTGTAGCATTTCATTTCATCTTGGTCATTTGAATATTTTGGTCCCAGAGTTACATGGGTATTTATTCTTCGTCGCAGCAGACTAAACTTACTACTAACTCTCTACTCTATACAATTTACTTTAACTATAATTGGATTGACCCTATAATTCTTACATTAAGTTTGCATCAGTTTTTGGAGTTGGACCCTCTGTTGCATTGTATTGTTCCCATTAACCCAGAAGTTAAAGTACTAATAAGCCAGTTACTCACTGCCTAACAGTACTTAAATGATATATTGCTGTATGACACACATAGCCAAAGCTACTACTACATTACGTTCAAATTGCTAAAATTTTTGTTTGTGCCTTTCCTTTTTTTCATTTTATACTCTCTGTATTAGTTAGTTAGTACTGATGTACAACATTAGTAAGCTTACAAGTATTTATAGATTTCACACAATACAATAAGATGATTGTCAAAGAAAAAAAATTTGAGTTTTACACGCCTATATCATTTGATTACTACTACAGATTTTTGATTGTTGTTGAGTAAATGTTGTTGAAACATGGTTAGCTTGGAATATCTTTTTCTGATTTTCAAAGGAAGATGTTAAGTTATTTTCCAAAGAGATCCGTAGCTGCAGCACTGATTTCCTCAAAACCGTAGTTCATATCCTCGGAAATTGTGAAACGAGAGCAAATTGCAAATCGTAGAATATATTTCCCGTACAATTTCGCTGGGACAATGTGAATTTTTCCTCTCTCGTTGATACTCTTGAGAAGTTTCTCGTTATCAGCGTCAGTGTGATCCTGGAGAATGAAACAGGAGAAGTTTAAACTAGTAAAATAGTAGTTTGGAAGAAAGTGAAAGTTGGAGGAGAAAGCACAAAAATATTTTTTTTACCTTCAATCGGAAGCAAACAAGACCCAAAATGACTGGGGCAACAACCTCAAACCGTTTGTCTTTCAAGAGAAGAGCTTCAAATTCATGTGCAAGTTTAACTTGATGACGAATATGTTCCTGGATTCTCTTTGTCCCATAAATCCGAAGGACGAACCACAGTTTCAAAGAACGAAACCGACGTCCTAATGGGATTTGCCAGTGCTACATAAATAAAAATGAATACATGTATTTTTAAAAAAATCATAATTTAATGACAAGTAGTCAATAATAGTCTAACCCTGTAGTCAGGTGCTTTCCCTTGCATGTCATGCTTTAAATAGAAAGGATCCATATTGAAAGCGTCCACAACGTCATTGGCATGGGTGACCCTAAAAATAAGAATGTAATCTTTATACGATCTCTCAAACTTACCATTTTTTGGAAACATTAAAATTAATCATTACCACATGGCAGAACAATCAAAATTGGTCAACATCCACTTGTGTGGGTTGAAATTGAAGGATTGTGCTTTCTCCACACCTTTCATTAGATACCGAAATTCTTCACAAACGAATGCAGACCCTATATTTTTTGTTGGAAAACAAGACGAAAATGTAGTTATTATGAATTGATCGTCGTTTCTCTTTTGTGAAATGTTTCATCATTTACCAGCGTAAGCAGCATCCACATGAAGCCAAATGTCAGCCTCATTACAAACATCCCCCATTTCAACCAAATCATCAAATGCACAAGAATTTGTGGACCCAAGAGTTGCAACAACAAAAAATGGAATGAATCCTTTTGCCTTGTCCTCTTCAATTGCTGCCTTCAGAGGAGCTCCCCGAAGTTTCAATTCAGCATCCGCTTTCACCAACCGAATCTTGACTCCACCCAAAAGACCAGCTCTTTCAACGGATGAGTGCGATTGTTCTGCAATTTAACCATCAAACTTTTGAGATTTATCTTTAACTTTTGATTTCACATAATTTCTGTCGAGATTACTATATTATACCTGAAGTGTAGCAAACAAGTTTTCCGATAATGAGGCTTTCATCCATGCCTTCAGCTTTGAGTCTATTCATTGTCTTTGCCCTGGACAAAGGAGAAAGTTCATTAGCATGTAAAAAATGATTTTTTAAAAATCATATGTGTAACATGTCGTCGAGTTACCTGGCTGAGAGCAGTGCCACCAAAGTTGCTTCACTGGCTGTTCCCTAAAATTACACACAATATTGTAGTTACTTCATATTGTGTAGTTAATCTTCAGTGAAAATTTTACTCAACCAGTACTTTACTTGAATCACTCCACCGCCTTTTCCGTTGGAACCACTCGCCAAGAATTGTTTTGGGAGATCTTTAGACATAAACATTTTAACTCTCATATGACACATAATTTTTCGTTGATAATATTTCTTGTCTGCTATCAAATTTATTTTTACATACCTAACATTTGTCCCAACCAATCCATCATTACAACTTCGAGTTCTGTACAAGCTGGGGAAGAAATCCATGTGAACCCAATACATGCAATGGCTCCACTCAACATGTCAGCAACGATTGCTGGATACGAATTTGCGGTTGGATAGTAGGCATGAAAACTGAAAAATATGAAGAGAAAGCATGAATGACAACAAAGAGATTGTCACTGGACAATTGAACGCGCAGTGAATATTTTTTATTCTTACTGTGGATGATGCCAGTGAGTGACACCAGGCATGATGACCTACAAATGGAATGAAAGAGAGAGCCAGGTAAAATCCAACCGTATTTCATAAATTAATGTAAATTAAAGTAAAAGAATTTGATCTGAACCTTTTCCAAATCTTTCATAATCTCTTCCCATTTCTCTCCATCCTCTGGGGCTTCAGTTGGGACGAGTTCCCGTAGGTAACCAGGCTGGACAGTTGGTAAAACTCGTCTATAATCAAGAATAAAGGGACATCATCATCCATAAGGTGATTTACAGGGGTGAACAAAAGGAATGACCCTTAACTGACTCCACTATATAAAGGTCAAAGGCATCACATTGAGGCCCATCTCTATACATGGTATGTACATATGATGTGCGAGGCGCAAGTTATATCAGATTTATTTGTGTTCGCAAAGATTTGAGTCGTACTAGTTGTGTGTTAATTTATTTCTTTAATTTAGTTTAGAATATGTCACTGAAACCCAAAAAGGTAGATTTTACCTTAACTTGGAGTCAACTTAAAACAACAATTGAAGGGGTAGTGACATTGTCCAAAGTACCAAGAGTTGAATGGAACGACAGATTTTCGTAAGTTCACAAAATTTTTAAAATTTATTTTTAAAAAGCTGTCATTATCATTATGTTCAAAATATGAGCATTAAAAGGATATAATGATGGAGAATATTTAATAATTCTGTAATGTACATTCACATAATATTGAACTGTGAACAGGAACATATTTTTTCAAGTTTATGGTTCATATGTTTAATAATATAGAATGTCTTTAAATTATTGAAAGTAAATGTTACAGTAATTTTGATAATTTAATGGAAAGAATTAATTCTTCTTCTTTTTACAATTTGATTTGCAGTGATGTATACTCGTTATGTGTAGCCCATCCCGATCCTTTTACAAATCAACTTTACAATGAGACTAAGGCATTTCTTACTAAACATGTTCAGAGTCTGAAAGAGCAAATTGCTCAGTATGAAGCTAATTCAGATTTACTCCGAGTTTACCATGAGATGTGGGTCAAGTACAGTCAAGGAGTTGCCTACCTTAACAAACTTTACTCGTGAGTAAATTGATGTAATGTTAAATATTGATATGATTCTAATTTTGTCTATCTTATTCGGTTACCGAATTTTGGTATGGGTTAATTTAGTTGTAAATTATATTATTGGATATTTTTTTAATCAAGTCAGCAGCTTGTTAGAAGAGTGTAAATTAATAAAAATGTTGATTTTAAAAATATTTCAGCTACCTTAATCAGCAACATGTTAAAAAAGTAAGTTGTTTAACATTAACTATTTAATATGTACGTTACAAACAAAATAAGTTTGATCTGTTTTTACGTATTATGTACCTGAAACATTAATATTATGTTCTTTTCATTTTCATAAAAGAGTAAACTCTCTGAAGCTGACTTAACATATGGAGGAGTAGGAGATCTTCCAGGGCACATGGTAAATTTTTCATCCACAAGTTGTCACGTTGTGTTCATGTACACCATTGTTGTTACAAATATAATGTAGATGTGTTAAGTAGTTCAGTACTCGTGAAGGTTGTCATTGAAAAATTATAGTAGCAAATTAATTAAAAATTATTCTTTCTTATTTATTCTAGGTAGAAATTGGGGAATTGGGTAGGTATAAAATATTTTTCTACATAATTTTTAGTTCAAGCAGCAGGTAATATAATTACTATTGAGAGATTTTCTTGAGAAACATTTTTTTGATTCAAGGACTCGAAATATGGAGATTGGAAATGTTAGAAAAGATCAAAGAAAATCTCATCGAGCTGGTTCTGGAAGCTATCAGAGTCGATCGAAGGGGTGATACTGCTGTTCCTACGACAATTGTTAATGGTGTGATCCAGTCCTTCGTTGCTGTGGAGGATCCTAAGCTAAGAGTTGCCGGAGACCCGTCTACCCATTTAACAGTACGTTTCAACATGACACATAATCTGCCGTACAACTCACAACTTTATCAGTTACCATTGTGGAGTGCCACTTTTTTATCTAATGATTGGTTGATTATTTTTTGAACAGTTTTATGAAAAATCCTTCGAAGCACCTTTTTTGCAAGACACTGGTCAATACTATCAAAAGGAAGCCCACAAGTTGGTTGAAACATGTACAGTGGCCGAGTACATGGAAAAAGTAATTCAAAAATTACACGAAGAGGATATGAGAGCACGGCGTTACCTGCACCCTACGTAATTTTTATTTAATTTTTCTATCTTTTAGTAAATACTTTCTGCTCTAATACCTTTATTTCCATTCTAATTCTTTTTGTATCATTATCTAGGTCGTATGCCAAATTATCTGCTGAATGTCAACGGCGGCTTGTGACTGACAATGCTCATCTTCTCCATGCTGAGTGTCTTGTAAATTTCAAAACTATTTTAAATTGATTTCATGATAGACACACACTATGAAATAAATGTCAAAATAATTAATTAATTTGTTATTGTTGTAGCAAATGGTCGAGTCCGATAGAAGGAAAGACCTTTCAAATATGTACTGCCTATTAAAACCCTTAAATGGTGGCCTCACTGTTTTGGCTGATACGTTGGAGCAACACATTTTCAACGAAGGTTTGGATGCCATCAAGTCAATGAAGAATGATACTGCCCACGTTGATTTTGTGGAAAATATGATTGTTGTACAGAAAAAATACAAAGAGATTGTTTGTAAGTTCCTCTCAAAAAAATACTCCCTAGGAAAAATATTGAAAATGAGCACTATCTAGTTTTCTAAAATAAGGCAATCTTATGTACAGGTACTGTCTTCAATGCGGATCAGTTATTTCTTAGTGCACTAGATAAAGGTAATATTCTTTAATCAAGATAATTAAATCATTTGACAAGTGACCATTGCTAACTTTTTTACTGTTTTTTACTCGTCTTTGTACACTGATGGGGTGCAGCGTGTACAAAAGTTATAAATTGGAAGGGTGGATCACAAGGACACTTGTCTGTTCAAGCCAAATTACCTAGTTGTAAAAGTCCAGAGTTGGTCAGTTTAATTCAGGAATTAATTTTCATACAGGATTTTTAAGATATGCGATAATCTAATGTGTATGAATCATTTTCTGTCTGTGTAAACAGTTAGCAAAGTACTGTGACTTTTTGTTAAAAAAATCAACCAAGGGATTTTCGGAGCAAGAAGTAGATGAAAAATTGAACAACTCCATTTTAATTTTCAAATATATAGAAGACAAGGTAAAAAACTTGGTATTTTCTATATGATATTACATATCAGATATTTTGTTTATGAGCAGTACGACTTTTCAAATAAACCGTTTACCTACAATTTGATAAATGTTAATTCTTTCTATTTTGTGTATTTGACAGGATGTGTTTCAGAAGTTTTACTCTCGTAATTTAGCAAGGAGATTAATTCATCAATTAAGTCAGTCTATGGATGCAGAAGAAGGAATGATTAATCGACTGAAGGTACTATATAAAAATTTTACACTTTTACCGTCATTTCTCCCTCCAAAAATGTATATTACCAAAAATGTGATGATCAAAAATTTGTTGAAATTTCAGCAAGCGTGTGGCTACGAATTTACAAATAAACTCCATCGAATGTTCACCGATGTGTCTGTGTCAAATGACTTGTGTAATAAAGTAAGTATCTGTACTTTATACACTTACTTATTACAGACGCATACAGTTATTAATGTGTTGCCGTTTTCTTTGTCTTTCTAGTTTAATGCCCATCTCACTTCTAATGGATTGACCACCGGAGTCGGCTTCGGCGTTTTAGTTTTACAGGCTGGTGCTTGGCCTCTTCAAAGTACATATCCTGTACAAGTCCCACAAGTTCTTGAAAAGTCTGTTCATGTTGTAAGTGAAATTACACCATGATAGACACCATGAGTTGAAATAACGATTTACGATTTCTACACTAATTAATTAATTTTTTTTGGCAATCTTCAGTTTGAAACATTCTACGCAAAGCAATTCAACGGAAGGAAATTAGTAAGTATATAAAGACCTATTTGACATGAAAAACTCCAAGGTTATTTAGAAATAACTAGCAACTTTTGATTTTTGTTTTAGACTTGGTTACACCACCTCTCAACGTCAGATGTTAAATTAAGCTATACAAAGAGAACTTACTTTATAACCATGCAAACTTTGCAGGTAAATGACAACCACAACTTAATTTTCTTTAACTTCCATATGTGGAACAATATGATTTTATTTTACGACTTTCACCATTCATCTGTTAAATTATTCTATTGCAGTTGAGTCTACTGATTCACTTTGAAACTCAAGATAAACTAACTTGTAAGGAATTACAAGAGCTAACGCAACTCAATGATGATGGGTTTACTAGACATCTTCAGAGTTTGATTGATTGTAAATTACTCGAAGCGTCTTCTAAGGTAAAACGATTTAATTTTGAATTAATATTTCATAGTGACTGGTTGAAGTTATACACTGTGTACTCTGATTATTATAGGATCTAAGTGGTGATACTGTGTTAGAACTGAACAAGAATTATTCAAATAAACGAAGTAAGTTTCGTATATCGGGTGCAATGCAAAAGGAAACACCACAGGAGGTTGAGCATACTTTTGCAAGTGTTGAAGAAGATCGGAAAATCTTCATTCAGGCTGCTATCGTGCGTATCATCAAGTCAAGAAAAGTCATCAAGCACAATGTTCTCATCCAAGAGGTGACAAAAAATTATCAGATTTTTATCGCTTAGTTTTAAAAAAAGTCTAGACATATTTTGTACTTTTGTCGTATATTCAGCCTTGTAATTGTGACCCTGGTATATATTTTATTAGGACATCCTTTTTGATAAGCCCTTACAATATTTGATGTTAATTTTTTTTACAGGTGCTGGGATTATCCTGCGCTCGTTTCTCTCCGACCATCTCAATAATCAAAAAATGTATTGAGACTTTAATAGAGAGGCAATATTTGGAAAGAACACCAAATTCAGCAGATGAATATAGTTACGTGGCTTGATTTGACTAGTGACTAGTTTTCCAATGTTTACTATATTATGATTGTTGATATATATAACTTAAGATATTTAACATTTAACAAGCGAGCTAATACCATGAGTCCATGAACCTGTGGATGCCATAGGATGAAGAAGTTACTTTCAGTTTCTAAATTGTTGTTGAGAGACTAACGTTAAAATAAACGGATAAGTTTTCATCAATCCGCTATGAAAAGTCCTTTATATCAATCATCAGTGATACGTTTATCAATGTTATGATCGACTTTAAAGTGTTTATTACTACTGTCAATCAGTCAATTGTTTTTTCAACTAATTGAAAATTTGATAGGATGACGTAAAGTCTGGCGCTCCACTTATAGATTGTATATACATATATGTAAAAAAATTTGTTCTCAAAAGGTGTATAAATTTAACAATCATTTGTTAATTGTTAGACACATTTATATTTCTTACTATAATCTACATAACTAGAACCATACTGACGTGCATTACAGAATTTCAAATGAAAGAAAAAAGGAAATGATTGTCAAACTTTTTTCTCGTGCTATTCCCTGAAAAATTCGCTTAAATTAACACAATCAAAAAGTCCTGGAGTTGTGTGCACCCGTTTTTAGATGAGTCATAATAAAATAATAAATTTATGATACACACGAAACATGTACAAACATTTTACAAGGGTAATTATCTGAAGCCTACATGCATGTTGTAACCTGTCCGCCAATTGACTCGAGAATTAAAAAAAATGAATGATGATGAGTCCAACTTTGTTGTTGTTGTATAACATGATTTTTACATGTATCATGTGGACACATTGAATTTGGTCTACACTTACTAGCTAAACTCTCAATGGGGAACTCTCATCGTGAGTGAGGTTTTTTAAAACATTCTTTGATACCAGATTTTGTAATTTTGAGAACGTTTTGACTAATCGTTGGGTGACCAAGTAAAAGTGTCCACGTGGTGTATATTCCGGAATATTTTTATGATTACTCTTTTATATGCATACCTGTTCCGAATTCCCTCCAGGTACTCAGTGATGAAATTCAGCATAGCTGTTCCAAACCGTTTGAATTCCTCTCCTTCCATTGTTTAATTGGATGTATGTACTTGAGATTGTCTGTGTGAAAGTAATCATATGAAATTCAACATGGTTCTTCATTATCAAAAGCATATAATTCAACGTACTAGGTGACAATTAGGTCATTTATAATTTAAGGTGTTTGATGTTTTTTTGTGTTGTGAAGGAAAAGAATTTCTCCAGTACACCCACAATTTCCCTATTTTGTCGGTCTCACAATTAGTGTACATAGTTTACTTGCTTGGTATTGGGTAGGAGGAGAAAACTAAAAGTGTGACAAACGTGCTGGAAGTGTCATCAAAGAAATTAGTTGTCTACATTCTAGAAGATCTTCCTCGCCTCTTCCTATTATCTTTTCTCTCCTTCACAAACTACGACCGTTCTCATGTGTGCGTGTGCATTCACAGAGAAGCTGTGGACATGACGCCATCAAGGTGACATGATATACACATACTTTTTTATACAGGAATGACATGAATTCAACTTTGATTACACAGGAGGAGAAAGGTTCATGTTCAGATTCTTTAATTGTACAAAGTGCATATAGTGTCATTGGCATATAGTGTGTGTACCTTTAGCAGGACAAAGAAAAAACAAGGGAGAAATTGTATGAAAGAAGGTGAGGGAGTGAAACCTCTGTTCACCCGAAAAGGGAAACTGTTACAATGGAATGGCCGAAAAGAAGAAAGTAGGCCATTACTTTGAAATGTAGATGTGTGTGTATGGAGAGACAGAGTGGGGTCTTGAATCTCTGGAGAGTGAGAGTTTTGAATCAGTTATGGTCGTATATAGGAAATTTATCAAAGAACGAACCATTTTATGAGTATTGTCTTCTTGAATTGTACTGATTTGATTGCTGAAGTAGAAAGAGAAGGGAGGAATGATGAAAGTATGATGGTGTAGCATTTATAAAGGAAAGTGAATTCCATCATAGATTGGCCTGTTGCTTTTCTACATGGTTCACAGATCCAGAAGCTGCTGCAAGGACCACCCAGTCACTTGCTGACAGTGTGTGTGTGCAAGCAAGTTTCTTCTACATACTAGGGGTCTTGGTAATAATAAAACTGCAAGGGGGACGTGAACAAATCCCAGATTCTAGACTTGAATCTCTCTCAGCCTCTTTCTCTGGGTGTGGAGAAATCAGAAACGTTATATGTTGAAGCCTTATATCGATCTCGCTTTCCCTGTCTCCCCGACTTTCTTCACTTTTACTCTGGAGTGTTTCACTGTATCAAGTGCGAATCTCTGTTCTCTCTCGATCTTCATACATTACTTGCCTTACCATTCCCTACTGTCCTAGTCTTGAACCTACCCACGTAGCCCGAGAGATAGACACTGTAACAACCTTTCAAACACTTGAAGCCACCCAATATGTATGTATGTATAGTAGATTTCTATTTTCTTTCCCTCTCAACTGATTTTTTTTGCTCCGTTTCAGCTACTCTCCTCCTCCTCCTTTCTTTTATAGACTTTACCCCACTCTCTAAATTCTCTTCCTCTTCCCTCCTCCTCTTGATTCTAAAGATCAATGTGGGCTCTACATTATACAGACACGGATCTGGAGCTCTTTCTGTAATATTAGATGTAGCACTTATAAATTACTCTGACTATACCTTTTATCTGTTAATATAAACCACGTTGTCCCATACAAAGTAGGATCTTATATCTATGTATGTAGTGTTGTGCTGAGGGAAGAGCAGGATTTATTGAGGCCATGAGGGACTGTGGGATTCCATATGAAGAAGAGTTTCCACAAAATTTTACAGTATTACAATCCTTTAATCTGTAATATTCTTCTTATTATTTACCCTCTCTCTTTCTATTCAGTGCCTCAACTATCTAAAGATTAACAATTATTTTAGTGTCCCTTTATCACTCACAACATTAACTAAAATGTCTTGACATCACTTGACTTTTGATTCACTACTCTTATTGTAATTGATCCTATATAATTCCATTACAAGTGTGGATATATGTGAATAATAGACATGCTGGAACTGACAGGAATGATATGTAAGTACATGTACAAAACCATTTCCTTAGCCTATGGGTCCGAACCAATTTTCCGTTGTCAGATTTCCCAGCTCTCCTCCTCACTTCTTTCTCTTTTAACAATCATTGTTAGACATCCAAGGTCGTTTCAACTCTGACGAAGGCCTTTCTCCCTCCACCCCCACCCAATCATGACCCAGCATATTATCAAAGTTAAAGAAGAAAGTTCTCAATACTCTGCGTGTGTATTATTGTTTTGCTGACCATTGACACTCCAAACTCATTTGTAGACTGTCCAAATTTATCCTTCTGTCTCTGGGCAAAGAAGTAAAGACATTTTATACGATGACATGGCCCATGGTTCAGCCGTCAGTCTACTACATTCAGATTGAGAGTGGTGAAAAAATTTCAGATCTCCTCTGCAGCTACAGGTTGTTATGTACAATTCCCTTTTGGAGGATTGAAAAACGGAACTTGACACCCCAGCAAAAGACATATTATGTTGAACAATTTTGGATTCTTGGAATCCAACCTTACGTAAGTATACATAAATATTAATTGTGCACAAACTACCTAATTCCAAGCACGCCTGACGAAAAAAGAAGACATGAGCCTATCCTATACAGGTTTCTCTATTTTTTAAGAAAGAGTAAGATTTGACAATTGTTGCTTACCTTGCACACACGGATATTTGATGTGGGGGAAAGTGTAACCACGTTGTACTTGACCTTGACACTGTCGTTCGTAAAATATTTTTAGATAAGGAAAAACTGGAATGGTACTTTTACAAGAGAGAGAGAGAAAAAACAAAATTTGGAAAATGTGACTCCAAACTTAAAGGGGGAATAGAGGAAAAACTCGAAGAATATTCTTGTAGGTGGTGAATGACACACACAGACGAGTGGTTGATATTACGGAATGTGACGGGATATGATTAGTGCACAGGGAGAGAGAATTGTTAATTGAAATTGAAAGGAGTGACTTTCATCAGAAAAAAAGGGAAGAGAGTGGAGAGAGACACAGTTATTCGCTCAGCTGGAGAGTATGAACTGGTTGCATGTGCGAATCGACTCCATTGAGAATATTGCTATTCTGACTCTACCGTGGAAGGGAATACAGTTCAGTTATAGTGCTAGGCAGGGACGGAATGTCATGGGGGGAAACGAGTAAAAAAAGAATGGAAAGGCAACAGCGTCGTTGGATTTGATGGGCTATACGATATTGTAATGTAACACATAGTACAAGTAGACCAAATACATTGACAAGGCCATGCCTGATCGTCTGAAGGAAAAAAAACGATGAAAGGAACCACTTGAAGAGATCACACTTTTCAACAATACACAAGTGGCTTACAATATACCTTGTGACCACTCTCACTCTCTCTCAAGTGTTTTCTGAGTGAGACACACACACGCTTCCCAATAAGATAATAATATTAACTACACCGCCGATCAAATCAGTAGATCTTACACTACAGTAACATACTGACATTGTGTATGTGTGTGTGAGAGGTGTCGTGTGCTCGTGTGGTATCTTGTGATTGTAGCTATTATACAGGATTGATTGCTGATACAGACTGACCCTGTAATTTTACTGTTGAATCTATGTCAACATCACACAACATTAATCTTTTTAAAATTACATATTCCACCATTGATGGTTAGTAATAACGAGTTCATTAGGGACCAAGGCTCTTCACCCCAAGGAATATCTTCGGATGGCGACGAACTGCCTGTAGGACATTTCGTCTTGTTGTGACTACTAAAGAAATTTTGTCATTGACAACTTTGACATTTAACTGCGTATTATTTTTTTTTTTCAAGAATTAACTTATGATTATAGACAAGAAGTAATTTTCAAAATTATTTTTTTTATTATTATTTTTTTCACTTAAAAATGGGAAAATCATAACTAAATATGATGAAGGGTGTTCGTTCATATTATTATTTTCAAGGTTTTTTGACAATAAATATCGTTGATTTATTACTGCAACCAAAATTATTGATCAACTTGTACTGCTCTGCTGTTGACCAAATTAGAAAGGTTAGTTTTAAAAGAATCACGAGTTTTTTTTCACTCCATTCTGGCAATGATGACCATCATTCCAACACCTCCCAAGAGGGCTAAAATTTCCAATATAGATTGACCAAATTTTGAATTGTGTAGTAACTCGGGGATCACCGTTACAGTTGCAATATAAATGAAACCACCAGCAGTGAATGGTAGAATCCAAGTGGATGCCGCTTCTCCTATTAAATTAATAATATAAATTAAATACATTTTCAAGTAAAATACAAGCGACATCACCTCGCTATTCCAATGAAATCCAATGTATATTGGAAAAGTGATTGAACCATTTTTTCACAGTACCTGCTCCTCCTGACATGAGAGATACTATCGTCCCAGCAACAGCTCCCACAGCGGTGGTCAATTGAAGGAAAATAGCCTAAAAGTCATTTACGACAGTATGAATCACTTGATGAACTGTAGTATTTATGATGTATAATATTAATTAATATATTACAATAATACTCACTTTCTTTTTACTGCAGCCAGACTGAATTAAAATAGCAAAGTCTCCGATTTCATGTGGGACTTCATGCAAAAGAACCATTGCAGTTGTGATCATCCCAATTTTCCGTCCACCCAGATATGAAGCCCCAATTGCTAACCCATCAGTAAAGTTATGTGTAAAATCAGCTGCCAAATTTAAAATACCGGCCACTTTGATCCCTTCTTCTTGCTTAACTGTAGGAAATAGTAATAATAAGCTCATTTTCACTTTGAATCAGCAACATCAACATTCCAATATCATATTAGATGACATGTTGAAATAAAACATGTGTATTGAAAATTATAATATTACCAGCTACAGCTTTTGATTTATCAGCAGATTTTCCTTTACTTTTATCCTTTGGTGAATTATTACTAGTAGATTGCTTTGGTGAATCTTTTTTCTTTTTTGATGATTTATTATTTTTGTCATCAGCCACTGCTTCCTTCTCTGGTTCAGACTCATCCACGGTTTTTTGTGGTGCAGGAGAATGGGAATGTGAATGGGAATGACCACCTTTGGCAATTCGTATAAGTTTCTAAAAAAGTTAAATAATTGTCTACCTTTAAGTATAAGCACAAAGTGTTTATCAAGAGAAATGTCAATATTGAATACAAAAATAATTTTTGAAAAATTATCAAGTACCTCAACGACTAGGAAAGTGATGATACCAACCAATATACTAATTCCGACAGAAGTATCATGACCATGAAATTCCTTTAGTTCATCGTTTGAATACTTTGATTTGTGCTCATTTTGCTCGTGTCCATGACTGTGTCCATGGCTGTGTGAATGACCGTGTCCATCATCTCCTTGGGCTAAGATTGCATGTGGAATTAAATGTAAAAAAGCATCACCAAGAAGACCACCAGCTCCAAAACTCAAGAGAATTTTCAATAATGATTCTTTCTCTTTTCTGAAAAAAAAAGAAGAATTGTTACATTAACCTTTGAGACTGCATCTCTCAAAATAGTACGTCTCTCCGCAATGTGTTGACATTTGTCAACAAGCTTAAATTGCTACGGGAGACTTTCAATGACCGTCCCACTTAATCCCGCTAAATCAATGTCAATCGAGTGGAAAGGTCAAATTTAACGTGTGAAAAAAAAACCAACATTTCTTGCCGATTTTTTAAAAATTGAAAATAAAATCTGAGGGTGTGAGAAGTTCAGGACGTGATCTTATTTAGTTAAACAACGATTAGAAAAAATCCTGATTTTTTTGACAGACTTTTCTTCAGAAACTATTGTATTGAAAGTGGGATGTTGACAAATGTCAACACATTGCAATCTCAAAGCTTAAGAAAACGTTTACTTTAAGTTGCCGCTGCAAGAGCAGCAATTAGAATCCTGTCGAGACTTGTCATTTTTCTCAGTAGTTGAGACGTCCGACTAGTAAGATAGCTAGTTAGTAGGGTTAGTTTGACAAGATGGGTCCGAAGAAAGCTAAATTAGACGATTCTGTCCCTGGACCGAGTGGAGTGGTAGACAAGGAGAACGAGACCAAAGCCAAATTGAGAGGTCAAATAAAAAAGACTCGAGAGGAGAAGGAAAAGCTCATCAAGAAGGAGGATCGGTTGTTGAAAGAGTACGAAGAGGTAAGTAAATATTATTTAGAATGACATTCTGTACTTGTAGGTCACCATTTGCCTGTTGTTGTCATTTAGTGTGTATTTCATACTCTGTATAATTGTGACTTTGTTTTTTTCATAAGAAATTCAATGTATCATTTGATGAAGATGATGATGGTGAAGACTATAATGACACAAAAGGGATTCGGTTTGACAAATTCAGTGACAGTGTAACCAAAGTCCCTCAACAACAATCAGTAAGTGTCTACTAAATACTTTTCAATGTAATTTCGTGAGTGATCCGAAAAATGAATTTGATGATAAATTATTATTATGCAATGTAGTTACTCCCGTCAAATCATCCTGGTTGTAAAGTCTGTGGAAGTCGGAACAGTCACTATTTTTCGGATACACATAAACTTTGCAGTTTTTGTATGGCACTCAAAAGTACATATAGAAATGTCAAGAACATTAAATGAATTTGCAACCCACAACTTCTGGACAAAAACTGTGGAGTTTTGAGACAAACTAGTGACGTCATGGTTCTGAGTTGTCCAAAATGTCGTCTCTCATTAATGAAAAAACGAGTCCCAAATTATTATACTTCTGATAATTTGGTTGAATCTGCTGTTGTGGAGTCTACCGAAGAAGGAGGAGTAGCAAGACTCATGGATTTATCATTAGTCACACTTGAATGGGTAAGTACTAACTAATTTACTGCTATTGTTTCTCTAAAAATATATGCTCTTCAATTTTTACTTACATAAATACCCTAATATTATTATTGTTCAATTACCAGTTTCATCATCGTCATGGGCAACAGACGGCTGGAATCTTAGTGCGAGTGATGAATTTCAATGTGACAGAAAGACGAGACATGATCAATGTATTGCTGCGAGTGGACATGAGTGACCCTAGATGCGAGAAAGTGTATGGATTGGATCAAATCTTGTCCTCCGAACATGTTAGAATTCAATTCGTAAACAAGGGACAAACTACTCCCAAGCCCTACATTGTTGATGTTGATCGTGAGTTAGTTGACTGGAGCCCCACTAGTTTTGGCATTGCTCGAATAATATTGTTCTGTACAAAGGTAATAATATTATTTTTCAAACCCCCCCCCCCCTCTCTCTCCTTTGCGTGTATGTGTGTTCAGCCTCAAATGATTTTTTCAAAATGATTTCATTATTGTAAAATTACAGCTTGTTGAATTTCTCATCAACCCTCTCTTGAACTCTGACAGTCGGCAAACGAAGGAGGCAAAAGTTTACAATGTCAATTTGAGAATGGAGCCGTACTTCAGTCAAGAGTACTTTGAATTGGCTCTTCGAAAGAGAGGAGTTAGTACTTTCACTTGGTTCTCTCTCAATCCTCCTCGTCCTCCTCCAGTTCGTCAAACGACCAAAGATTTTGCTGTTCAGACAAAGAAAGACTATATGGGGAATATTTATGGAACATTCTTTGAAAGTGGACAAGTATCAAATAAATAAATAAAGTGTCACATTTTCATAATAATTATGAATTTTGTATGTACTTATGACCCTTATAATATTTCTGTCTAGGTTGGTGTTGGCAAAACTGTTGGTCTCAATCCAAGATATCACCCCACAGAGTGTATGTGTGTCATTTGTAAATACATTCGGCAAAATAAAGAAGAGGCTGAAGAGGACAAATCAAAGATCGACCCTTACATCAAAGTTGTCCATTATTTAATTGAGAGACCTCCAATTGACGAGGAAGATATAATTGACCCTAAAGATGACGCAGAGACTCGAAAGATAAAAGACAAGAGCCGAGAGGAAAAGTTGAAGAGAGTGTTGGTGATTCATGAGGCCATGGTCAGTATTCTGTTCAAATTTGCAGAAATAAAGAGACTCTCTCTACAGGATGTTCTCTTTCCCTTTGAGCCTCAAAAGATAGCCAACAACAAAAGCTGGCCAGGTTATAATATTGATTCTCTTCCTAATTCTCAAATTCAATTCATTATGAGTCAAATAGAAGCCCATCATATGAACCGTGCGCAACTTGAGACATTCAAAGAGATTTCTCGTCATCTATTTAATCGAGAATGGAATATGGACGACTACAAATGGACTCGAGATCCTCTCCATCATCCTTTGACAGTTCAAGATGATGACATGCACTTGAATTAAAATATTTTGTTGAAAAAATAAATACGACCTTAACAATAAATATTACAACGTTTTTGACTTACGAATTGTCCAGAGGAATCAAAAAGAGAATGAAAAATGGGGCTGCACTAATAAGTAGAGTAGAAGCAACTGAAAGCAAAACATTTTATTAATACATTGTCAAATTATTGTTATTTAAGTATGTAATCGTAAAGAGAGAGGGGTATAAAAATGACGTTACGTACTTGCTTCAAACCATATATTTGGATTTTGCTCGGTCATTTTGTCGGACGGCAGGGATTTTACAGTTTCTTTTGCTGCCGGCTTTACACTTTCTTCATGATGGTGATGGTGGTGATGATGATTATGATGTTCATCTGCGTACTGTGAGAATAATAATAATAAAAAGGTTTTATCACTACATAACTGCTATTTTCGTATAATGTACTTATTACTAATACATCGTAAGCAGAGAAAAAAAATACTAATAAGGGATTCCTATTCTTTGATCGTAAGTAACTATTAATTCATATTTGAATGACAAACTTACCGGCTCGTTGGCCTGTTTTGAATATTTGAAGGAAGGGGATTCTTGATGACCGTGATCATGGTCATGGTGGTGGTCATGATCATGGTGGTGGTCATGATCATGGTGGTGGTGGTCGTGTGGATCATGGGAATGTGAATGAGAACTGACAGGGATAATCTGACTCTGGAAAACCCACACAAAAATTAGCACCGTGACAAGTATGTACAATACTCTTCTCCAATTGCTGCGAGGAAAAGGCATGTTGGCCTTCGTTTTGTTGTACTTGTCCGTCTCGATGTTTTTGGAATCCTGTAACAATCAAAATTAGTTTAGCATGATTTGACAAGGATCAAATCTTTGATAAAGTCTTTTACGTTAGTATCGAGTATTAAAAGTCAAAAGAAGATACTTACCATAGCAAATCTTTCGACTTTGAAGCGTTTTATAATTTATTTAAAATATATTTCAGGAATTTCACTGAAAATCTCTTCTCGACCCGTATAACAATAATGTAGATTAAACGTCAAAAGCTATTACTCTTGCCCTGTCAATAATAATCACACATTTTTTTGTACTTGAAAGAATTGGGTATTTTAAATATCCTCGATCTTAATGAATTCCGTCAACTGTCCATTTAATTATCAATAATTTAATATTTTGATTTTACTTATTTATGTAGAAAGATTAAGTATTCTTTGTATCACATTTGAGATTAAACTACACTTCAAATATTGTCAAAGATTGAACAACACACAGGGTAAAAATTGTCAAAAAGATTAGCTGTTACTTGGAAACTTTTGTATTGGTAGAAGTGATTATAAGACAGAAATTACTGATTTATCCAATTTTGCCACCTTTCATGTCTGTACGAATCTTTTTTTTGTTCCGATTTCCCGAAAATTGAACCGGAATCAAATTTAAACAGCCGTCTGTACACGTCCCCTAAAAAACTCGTCTCCCCACTTTTTAGCCTATTGTAATGTAAAGTTCTGTGTAAACATTGAGATGCCAACACACATTATCCAGTGCTGATGTATTTAAAAGAGAGATTGAAAAGTATGACAGGTGGCTTAATGACAATGAAAGCCTCATCAGCATCTATTCCTCTCATAGGTATCAAACTAAACCACAACCATTATAATATAGTTAGCAGAAGAGAAAAATAAACTAGCAAATCCCTGATCATCAGTATGATTGATGATGGGTTAAAGTTCAGTTTTTAAAATGACGACACATCTCATCTCGTAAGTATGATTATTGTAGAGAAAAAATTCCAAAAACTAAATGCTGGACAATCTTTATTAAAAAATTATTTCAATTGGTGAGTAACGAATTGTTACTAACAATGACTTAAAATGACTAACAAAGGAAACAATACATGGCAGTACAAAGAAGATGATGATGATTGGACTTATTTGTAATATTCATCATAATTATATTCCCTCATTGGGACGTCAAAAGTGATGGTGCCATGGTCTCGAGCTCTTTCTATTGCAATAAGAAGGTCCAATTCTTTCCATCGACAAATACCAGTTTTGTCCCAGTGGAGTGTAGCTCCAGTGAAGGGTGAAATAAATTGTTTGAGAAGTTTAGTATTACGATAATCCACGACAAGATATTCGTCTCGGCAAAGTGGACATGCATTACTTGTTGTAAGTTTTTTATCTCTCTAAATAAATACATAAAGTTTGTGATGTTCCCCTCCATAAATAGCATGTGGAAAAAAGGACTTATGTAATTATATCAAAGTTTTGTCAACTTACAATACATGTTTTTCTAGTTTCCCTTGGAGCAAATTGTCCTTTGAAATTTCTTCGGTATGGTACCCAGACTGGAACATCTCCATACGTTTGCTTATAGGCTAAAAATAAATAAAATATGCACACACGGTCAACTACTTTACATATTTCAATAATAGTAATTTCTTTTTAAAGACACACAGACGAAAATGAACAGTAATATTTAGTAAATATTATTTACCATCACTTTCCATGTATTTTATACTCGTTTCAACCGGTATGACCTTAGATCTGTCTTTCCCTGGGTGCCTAATAAATGCGGCATCTTGAACGTCAGGAGTGGATGCTCCACTGACCTCGTTCAATTCGGTTTTTGTTGCATGGGAACAACCGGTCAGACAAATTTGTCGCACTGGACTCAAATGAGACGAAGAAGAGGGTGTCCAAATGATTTTCTTGATTTGAGGTGTTGAGAAGGACACTCCAACACTTCTCATAAAATTCAACATGACCAAAGTTCGTCTCATTCTTGCTTTGTTTCAAAGAATGATAAAAACTAATTTACTAAGTGAGCGACTAAGGTCGAATTCAAAACCTCCTCCCGCTCTCTCTCTGATCGTCTCCATTTTCATTTTCAACTTTCACAGGCGAGAGGTTAGTGTTGACGATTTTTTACGAAAAACTTTAAAAATTTTGGATAGTTTAATTTAGTTGGTGTGTCTCTTGGTAACCAGGGACAATGTTAACAGCTCAGATTGTTCTGTTTTGTGTTAAAAGTGAACATCATTGTTTTTTTGTAAAAAAAAATTCACAAAAAAGAACTCCGATTTATTTCCAAAAAATCCGTCTCTGACTTGTCACTTGGTTACTACCGTGAGGTTAAAAATATTTCAATACAGCTCTTTTTCTAATCCCATATGATTTTTTCTCGTGTCTTTCAGATATTATAATGCTCCAATATATGATGCTGTGAAGATATCCACTATCTCTATGCATGTCATATATTGAAGAACCCCCAAAATCAACATTCGTCAACTCGAATACGCGTGAAGTAAAAGCGAAAAACTTTTGAGTTGAACAAGGACAAAGCTGGGTCGGAATGGTAGGTAATTTTTCCTTTCATCATGCCCTTCAAAACAAAAAATAATTACACACAACCAAAACAAAAGAGGAATTTATTTTTATGGAAGGGGGGATATTGTGAACAGTAAAAAAACATGATGAAGATGTTTTACATCGCATCAGGGACAGAGAGAGTGAATGTCCAAAAGATTTCTGGTTTCTCCGATCCGAACACACAAGGGACACAGCTGTGGCTACGTTTTGTCTGATAATATAATTGACCATTATATTATAGCCCTTCTCCACACGAAAGAGAGAGAATCAACAAAGACGTGGTCTAAATCATGCCGTATAATGTTGTAGTGTGTGCATTGGAATAAAAATCGATTTAGGGTCTTTCAAATTTTAATTTGGCATACCTCAAATTCGACTAAAAAAATCTAGAAGCATCTCTATACAAAAAAAACAACGGACAGTCTGGACTACTACTACCCATGAAAATTTTCAAAAACAGAGAAAGCACCTCCTCTATAACAACAACAGCACGGACACAGTACAGTATGGAGTACGTACGCTTCCCACTAAATAACACAGAGAGAGAAAATTTACGCAGCAAGACTACCGCATATTCTCTTCTCACGTTTCATATATATGTACTATATGTATATATGTAAAAAGATTTGAGAGCATAACCTAGTTGTGCCTACTATTAACAAAATGTTTATTACTATTATTTTTTTACGCCTGGCAGTACAATCAAAATATGTAATTCACTCTTTCTTCATAATATTAAATTTCTGAAGAAAAACTTCAAGTTTGTTAATTACTGGTATACAATTATATTACAATTTTCAACTTGTCCGTCAAAAAATTGAATGACGAAAAAAAGGATACTAACCAAAATAATAATAATAATCACAAGGAAAGGAAACCCTTCTTCTTCGAAAGCTTTGCCTTGGGTGTGACACTGTCACTCCAAGCTCTATGAAGTTTACTCTGATGAAGAAAATACACGAACGGAGGAGGACCGTCTCCAGTCTTCTTCTTTCCTTGCACACACATTACGTGTATAACAATTTTGGTTCAGTAGTATTTTCTCAAAAGAAGCTTGACGATGGGATTTTAGGTTCTCTGAATAGGCATCTTGATTATCTTCTCCAATGTAGGACTTCTACGTACACTCACTCACATGCACTGCGAACGTTCACAAGATCTGTAATGAGATTGTCTCTCTTTGCCCCCTCTCGCTCTCCCGTCACTTGTGCGTTCACATGTTTTATAGACCATTCATAGGTGTGTGTAAATAGTCTCTGAGGGAAAAAATAATAATGAATGGTGATTCGTCACATCACATAATAATTAATAATAATGTAATTGATTGTTTGTTTCAGCCACGCATTGATCCTACACGGTTACTTTTGTGTTTAAGGTAAAACCTCTTGTTTCTTTTTTTTCTCGTAAATATAACATTCATTTTTGATGGGTCGCTTCATAAGGCTAATAACTTTTATGTGATTTCTATTACAGGCCTTTGTTAAATTTTGAAACTGGAGGGATAAAGTCAGACAAAGAGGTCGACAAGGTTTTTGGTAATTTCATTTTTTTCTAAATAAACTTTTAAACAAAAAGAGCCGTATTTCCTCACAGAACATTCTGGTTTATAAAAATGAAAAAATGGTCAAAACCCCGGGGGTAATGTGATTTATATGGAAGGGTCTATTGGAGAGACCCGCGTTATGTGAGAGGGAATATGGTAGCATGTAGCACTCATTTATTTGTCCATTCATTGATCAGAGGTTTTGGTTTATATTTTTCATGTGTCTGGATTATTCAAAAAACTCTACTGTCTCCAGGGTAAGTAGCACTGTAGATTATAAATGTGTAAAAAATGTAGATTTATTTTAAAGTTAACACAATGAACATTAAACTAAATTTTCATTACTTATTCTTTCCTATTTAGGTTGATGAGCAAATTTTCCAAGAAGGTTACAAACGTACTAGTCAATCAAATATAATTATTTAGAATTTATCATAAAATGACTGATCACTAAAGGTTGTCCTATTTTTTTATCATCCCTTTCAGCTTGTCAGCAAGTGTACATATATAAATATTCTCCATGCGACCTCTCCTGACATCCTTAACTTGTAAGTACTACAACAAATAACACATTGTCATCCACAGATTTTTTAAAATCAAATTCTTGAACTGACTAGGATTTAATATAATGATTACAATGAATTTGATGAATGTAGGTTTATGGAACGAGGAGGATGGGGTATGATGCATGAATGGGTCGTAGACGCGAAGCAGTCAAAAAACAATCCGTAAGAAATTTGAATTTTTTAAAACAGATTATCGTAGTGGTATTCCCTTTCTGTGTACTGTATAAGTACTATTCAGGTGGAAATTAATTAAATTGCCATATAATTGTAATTATATTTTTGAATGCAGTCTTTTGAATGAAATACTAAATCTACTCCTTATAACGCCTGCCACAATAAATCGCCTAAAAGAAAATCCACTCCCGAAAGAAATTAAGCAGATTTCAAGCAGATGGGAATGTGAAGGTTAGCTCTTTTCCTTTTCTGATTGATTTACAAATTATATTTTTAGGAAAGTTTGTAATATTGAATAATGAATTATATATCACAGAATCTAAAGCTGCGGCTGAAAGAATAGTAGCCAAGTGGATCTCAATAGCAAAGAACGAGAACCAACCTGATCCACAACCAACAGTCGCTACTAGAAGTACGGTTTCAATTGTCGTAGGACAAACTCCAACAACTGCTGCTGCTCAATCAAATACTAATACTATGAGTACACCAAATCATCAAACGTTTACTTTAGGATTTGAAAGGGGGGATGTTGATATTGATGGAAATTATGATGATGTTCCATTAACTGATGCTGACTTGAATGATCTTAATATGAATATGGTGGATTTTAATGACGCTGAATTTTTTTCCACAATTGATCAGCATCTGAGTGAATTGAACAATTCAACAGACAGTGATAATTCATTTCAGTTAACTAATAATAGTGAGCATGTACAATTTTCACCCCAAAGTACCAATCATACAATTTTGATTCAAAATTCGTCTTCAGAGTCTCAACCTCAGGTCGTTCAGGCTTGTCCAAATGTACCTAGCATAGTCATAAAAACTAGTGGTGGACAACATTCCGTTGTAAAACCAGTTTCTGCTGTTCAAGTTGTACAACAGTCACCACAGGATAATTTATCAGGAGGGCAAGGTCAAGAGAATATTTGTTTAGTCACTGCCAATGGTCAACGAGTCATTCTAAGGGTCCAGGTCCCCAACAATAATGACGCAGGGAATTCAAAACAATCTGTTGTTATCCCTGCGACAGCACAACAACAAGATCAACAAGTGTCTTCATCTGGACCAGCAGCAGCATCGTCATCATCGACTCCAGTTGTGACAAAAAGAAGTCGACCCCGCAAGGATCCTACAATAACAAATTCCAAAGGAGCAGCGAAAAAGAAGACAACCCCCGCTGAGCAGACTAAGCAGTTGGTAAAAACGTACTCCAAGAGAAAAAATGCAGAGGAAACGCAACCAACCCCATCAACTGGAGGAGGAAAAGGAAAATCAAAAGAGAAGACAAAATCTTCTACAAATACAAAGGGAGGAACATCATCGTCAAAGAAATCCTCAAAGTCAACTATATCCGCTGCAGAACAGGAGAAATTAGACAAATTACGCCAACAGTCAAAGGAAGCCAAAAGGAAAATGAAAGAACGGGAAGAAATGGAAAAGAAAAAACTTGAACAGGATAAACAGAAACAAAAGGACAACAAAACAATAAAAGAAATTTATGGGTTGAGTACTCCACAAAATCCCGTTCCCAAAATTCCCAAGAAAAAACCAAGTTTTGATGAATTAATTGGTGTCCCTGGTGCTAAAGAAGACTCGAAGAAAGAGAAAATTACAAAACAATTTGAGTCATCTTCGGAGAAATCTAGTAAGAGTAAAGTGAATAATACCACAAACTCTGAGACGAATGACAAGGACGTGAATTCTAGTTTAGTAGGTGAAAATGTTGATACTGGATTTGGTCTTTATGCTCGACCAGAAACTGTTGACCGTGGTCCTCCGAGAGAAAGACCAAGGCATCAAGTAAAAGTATATACTTCTTCAAAATCCAAAAATATGGATTTATTGGAAACAATGACCAAAGGTTCTAAAATTAAGGCTAATACTACAACTGATGCTAATAAAATAGATAGTAATAAAGCATCCAACGCTGGGTCCTTTGAAGATGCTATTAGTGGTGCCATTGTTAAACCGGGCAAGCGGCCATCATTGGATTCTGTTGGGAAACCTGGAGAGACTAAAAAGCTCAAATTAGATGAGTCTCTTGACAAGAAAGATGGTAAAGTGAGTCTTGGTGATAAAGGAAAAATGTCAAAAGATGAGAAGAAGGAGAAAGAAAGCAAAGAGAAAGCTAAAAGATTGCAAGGAATTCAAGAAAGTAGTCTATTCATGGATGCCCTCACTGCCACAAGAGATACGTCCAAATCAAATCGTCCAAGACGGCGAAGAATATCTTCAAGTAATGAAAATCAAAAGGACGCTACATCAGGTGGATCATCATCATCGTCAGTCAAGGAAAATATTAAAAGTCCTAGGGAGGATAGTCAAGCACAAATAACTAAGCCAGTGTTTAATTTTTACCGTGATACCTTGAATGATGATGACGACAATGATGAACCGAGGGTAAAAGGAACAGAGGATGGACCGTCACAACAAGAGGTTGTAGTCATAGATTCTTCTTCTGAAGGTGGTAATGATGTACTGTCAAGAATATCGGATAGTATTGTTGAACCAACTACTTCAACTCCTTCTACCACCACCACCACCACCACTACTACTTCAGATGTAGTCCCAGTTGATGATTTTGCACCAGCTGAAGGCGAAGGGCTACTAAAAAGTTGTCTTTGTATCCATCGTCCAAAGGGAAGAGCCAAAAAAGTTGTCAAGTGGAGAGAAGATGAAGAGCTTAAAGAATATCATTATTTTGAGATGGATGAAACGGAGCGAGTCAATGTGAGTCGGCCCAAAAATTTTTCAGAAATGAAAATTTTGGAACGAAGTGAAGAAAAATTAACCCTTCTTAGTCGTCAGGTGAGCTAAATAATTATCCTTTGCTAGTTCAACACATTAGAAAGTTTAGGATGACCTGGTTTCATCCAAAATTACGAAAAAAAAATTGGCAATATTTGTATACATGAATTTTAGTGTCGAGTCTTAAATTGTCATTGTAAATCATTTTTGTTGAAAATGTACAAAATTGACTTTTCTTTTGTATATATTTCTGCCACAATTTAGCATGATCATGGGACAGGACGAAGAATGGTCCAGGATTCTATGGAAGAACAAACACCTTGGCGATCCCCACCTAGAAAATTGTTTATTGATCCAAGCACACCTAGTCCAAAAGTTGAAAGCAATGAGAAACAGATACAAGAGGAACGAGAGAGGAGCATCCTTCAAGTTTTTTATTTCCCCGGTACGCCACTTCCAGATCATCCTTCCGAAAGTGATGTTCTTGATCAAGATTATGACAAATCTTCTCCTTATAGGTACTTATTTGATTCTTTATCTTCATTCAGAATTATAAGAGTGACTCTTTTGTGTGTACACTTTTTAAAAAAATATATTCAGTGTGTAAATTGTAATATTGATGATTTCAATTTACAGTTTAATTCCTGGAGATGATGTTCCTGGGCAGACCAAGGTATATGATCTTCGAAAGGAGGCCTGGCCCAAGCCAAGTTTAGGTGGACCGAGTGGACCACACCTTCCCCCACCAAATACTATGCCTACCGTCCCAAGTGGTTTTCCTAATGCCTTCAGTGTTCCTCCACCATCAACAGCAGACGCCTTTGATTCATTTAATCCCTGGACTCAGACCTTTGCTGCTGCAACTTCTGCTGCAGCTAATCAGGCCCCAGTTGGAAATGATCCGTGGAAGGTAAATAATAAATTGATAATGTCATAGTATACAAGTTTTATGATGGGAATTCAAATCATTTACTTCATTGAATATTTTGTCTTTTTGATGACTCGTAGATGCCACCGGAAATACCTGCTTTCTCCGCATTCCCCCCACCAGTTAATCCAGTTAATCTAATTCCCCAACCGTTTGGATTTCCTCAAGTTGCTTTTCCACCTCCACCCGTTGGACAAATTTTTCCTTCCTTTGGTGCTTCTCAATTTGAAATGCCTCAGAATGTACCAATGCCAAGAGAGGATGGCAATCGTCCATCACGGGCAAGAGATATGGACTATAGATCAGATCTCGATAGAGGTAGGCGGAATGATGGAAGATCAGAGAGGCGGCAGACAGACAGATCGGACAGAAGGGACCGTGACCGGGATCGAGATCGAGGTAAGAATCTTTAAAGAATGGAAATAATATTTGTTAAAATATTAAGACATTTTTTAATTCATAAATTTGATGATTTATGTTGATTTAGGACGGGATCGTGAACGTTACGATAGCGGGAGGGGAGATCGTAGAGGAGACAGAAAAGATCGAGACTACAGACATTCTGACAGGGGTTCATTTAGACGACCATGTAAGTTTATATACTAGTAAATAAGAACGAAAACATGTTACTGTAAATTACATGTGCAAGTAATTATAATAAATTTATGTATTGCTTATGGACATAGCAAACGGTAGGCGCAAAGTTACTCTCTGCGCTTATTTTTCGAAGGGATACTGCCGGGAAGGGAATAAGGTATAAGAATTTTACGACTAGATGATCTTTCTTATAATAACTTATTCAATACTGATTACTCATTCAAATTAATTGTATTGATATATTATTTGATTTTTTTGTAGTGTGGGTTTCTTCACCCGGGTGTCCATGGATCGTCAAACGATACTTCCAGTTCAAGTTCCTCTCGAAATAACAAATCATCTGTCTCTAGTCCTCCATTGTCGATGGAAGATGAAAATGATTCAAGTCGTAATAAATCTCCACCAAGAAAAAATCATGACCCTCCTTCAAATCATAGTTCACCCACCACAAGCACAATAACAATTTCTTCCAATAGTTCTGGTGAATCATTATCAAGTGGGAGTGAGATTCCTCCGATTGCTTCACCAACTAATGAACCTCAAGAACCCGAATCCTTTGAATTGCCTCCAAGCTCACCAAGTGATGGTATATTTCCTCCAGGGACGGAACCTAAAGTTATACCTACATACACAGATGAAGATTGGGGATAAAAAGTGAAAGTATAACTAAATTTTCAATACAAATATTTTCTACATTTCATAATATTTTGTTATAATATTATACTACTACACTGTACTCCCACACATTGTTACCTCTCTAGTATTTGTAAGCAAGCGTTCAGCAGCTGATATAATTCATTGATTATTATATTTGCTACTATTAGTATTATAATAGGGTGGCCTTTGTATTCTGTGTGCACATGTATATTTTACACCTATGTTTGGTAACTTTAATTTGTGAGTAGCATTATTTGTATTCGTTTTCTTAATTTATTCTTAATCATCTATTATAAACGCTGTAGCAGAATGATGTTAATTTTAAGGTCTTACGTATACCTTTTGTGTTAAATAATTTAAGACGTTGACATATAAATACAACATTGAACGTCTGGTACGGTCAACATTTGATTTCAAGATACAAATTGTGTCGTCACATGTTACGAAACTGCATGGTCAATAATTTGATGCATATTTAATTAAATGTTTAAAAAAATTAAGTCTTAACATGTACTAAACTAGTTCTTGTTCATCATCATTTGTACTTTGTGACTGTTAGTTGCTCATATCATTGTTATTATATGATAATTATTCACATTACTACTATTTCTGCAATAGCAATACGTTGAACTAGTACAAATCAATGAATAAATCTTCATCGGGTTTTAGTAAACAAAAATATTCAATCTTTTAAGTAAGTATTTACTTGGAATTCCGTAGGATATTTCATGTTTGAATCAAGTTTCAATTTCAGTATATATGTGAGATGCAGATATCATGACACGACTAACTTTCATTAAATAAACATAGTAAGTAATGAGAATCAATTAGCGATAAAAATGCAGCAGCGGCACTTGTGTGTGTCTCACTTTTCCCAATGCATCAGCAGTAACTGATTGTCAGTAGGATATTTTTCTGCAAAATTGTCATTTTGTCCGGTGAGACCTTTTTGACCTCTACTTGTGTAACCTACTGAATAAAATAAAAATTTAATTATAGAATCACAAGAGAACATTCGGTGGTGGTCCACAGTTCATTTTCATTTCAGTCGAGCTCCAGACAGAGAGAAGCTAAAGGGAGTCCTTGTGAGGTGAGAAAAACGTACTTCAAAACGTCAAAGATTGTTTTCGTTTATAAATTCTCAGGATCAGGGGATTTATTTTCGACAATTAAAATGGACTATTTATAAGAAATCAGCCTCAGTCATCGTCTTTCAAACCCCCCTATTTAGGATTATTTAGGAATACTTTGTATTCCTTTGTTCCAGTTGTCAGTAGAAAAATTAATTGAAATTGTTCAGTTTTAAGTTGTGATTTCGGCTGTGCAACGAAATTTCTGATTGTAGTACAAGGTAAATATATACACAGTTGAGAACATTATATTTTTTGAAACATACATCATGTGTTAAAATTATTTTAGAATGACGACTCACCAAAATCACTTTAAGACCAAACATCCAAAATCCTTGTCACGCGATTGGACATTCAGAGGTATGCAATTAATTTGAGCCAAATGTTTTTTACAAATAATCCAAGTTGATTATTTATCCGTGTATTCAGAACAAATTAAACAAACTCGGGAAATATTTTACCTCATTTTGATAAAAGATTTAATTTAAAAGAAATAACCTGCTTAAATAAAAAATTTATTTTATTAGTTCAATGCAAAATTAATCCTGGTGAGACAGTTTGTGTCACCGGAAATGTTCCAGAACTGGGAAGTTGGAATCATGAAAAATCAGTACATCTCCACCAAGAACCAAAGTAAGTATTTCATCATTATTATAATATAATCTTGGCTTGTAACTTCGTTCGTCGTAACTTGTTTAAATTCATGACAAATCAATTCAATTTATATAATAGACAGTGTGTCACAGACTGTCATAGAATAACCATACTACATACAAGTTCCTGACAATGTTAACTAATGTGGATTGTCACATCATTAATTTTATCAACTGAATGTATTTAACTGCCACAAGCCATCTTGTAATACAAGACTTGTACCGTCCATCTAAAACAATTTATTTGTATATTATACTGCATTTATCTACGTAACCCATAGAAGGAGTAATCAAGTCGTCCCTGTAAACTAGTTAACATTAAACAGGATAGGAAGAATTGAGGAAGTTTATCTCTTCGCAGTATGAGTCAGTATGCGTATTAAATTACAATGACTTTTGTTGAATGTTACAGCAACTTGAATTTCACGAATGGCAGTTCACAGCATGATAATATGCCACCATGCTGGACGACAAGGGTCAAACTTCCGAGTCATAGAAGGATCGAATACCGTTATTTTGTGTGTATGCTTGTTGAAAATACTCGTCTAGGAGGAAATGAGAACGAGAATCTCCATATTGTACGTCGATGGGAAACAAACATCAAGCCTAGAGTCGTCTCAACTGCTCATAATGGTGATCTACCACCTGATTTATTTCTCCAGAGTATACTCCTTACTAAAAGATTATTGTGTGTGACATGAATCCTGGGTGCAAAATTAGAAATGCCCCCACCGGACAGCGGTGAGATGGATATCTTTGGCTCTTACGATGGAATGGACCAAATTGACCACGGATGGTTAACATCTGAGACTGTTATTCAGTTTAAGCTTGCCAATGACCCTCTTCAGTTTTGGAGAAATAAGTACAAAAACGCTCCTGTAAGTTGTGCTAAATCCTAACGATGACATATACAAACTACTAACATTTTTCCATTAGCTATATATTTTTTCATCATCATTTGTCTCGCCAGATTCGTTTGAAAATGGTGGCTATGAATTTATCAAGACAAAACTCTGTCACTGAAGCCGTTGAATCGAATAGCATGGACTATCTTGTAAGGAATTTTAAAAAGATGTATCAAGATTCATTTATTCATGTATTTTTCTTGACAGTTCTTCATGATACTTTTATTTACAGAACACGTATTCAAATTCATATTGGCCAGTAACAGAAATTGCTGTCATGAATGAGGAAGAGCATGAAATGAGATTGCAAGAACAGTTTGGACGAGGATATAAAAATAAAGAAATTGTCATTTTCCAGGCCCAAGTGATAGAGCTTTCACAAGTGGTATGTACACACACTACACACTGGCTATAAATTATAAATTTCGTTCCTTTAATAAGATTCAATTTATTTAATGTGTTTCGTTGTAAAAAAATAATATGATACCAAGGTCAAACCCTTTTTGCTTGTAGGCATACATGATTGATTTCTATATTGATAACAACACGGATATGCCGACTCATATTGGCTTCTGTCATATATTGCCCCTAAATTTCAAACAATCAATTGGAACCGTTGTTCTTCCCATCACCAGCATGAGACAAGAGCCACTGGGACAAATCACAAGTATATAACGTGTCTATCTGTCTATGTAAATTAATGACGATAAAATTATTTGACTTGCAATTAATGTGGTGTGTTTCTTCTTTCAAAAAAATCTAGTTGAGTATCTAATCGTCCGTCCAATGCCTGATTGTCCTTGTCATTTACAAGTTAGTTACGCACATTATTGGAAGCAGTCATGGACAGGTCTGGACGTTGGCCACAGGGGCTCTGGTAGCAACGATGATGTAAGATGTTGGACCATGCTACAAATAAATGGAAACTTTAAGGTTTTTGAAATCATTTTAATTTTTAAATTTCATTTTGAATTATAGGGCAAGGGCACAGCATCGACGAAAACTTTTCAAGCGTAAGCTTTCAAATAGTAAACTTTGTGCCATCATTCTTATCATAAAAATTGTTTACAAGATTGAATCTTGAAGATTCTAAGATAATGGAATTCCGAGATAATGGAAATTTTTTTTTGTAAATGATATGATTTTTAGATGTGCTAATTTAAGAGAAAATACGATTGCTTCACTTCAACATGCCGCAGATCGCGGAGCAGATTTCGTGGAATTTGATGTCCAATTATCCAAAGATTTGGTTCCCGTCCTATTTCATGATTTTTATGTAAGATGCAATCAGTAGTTCTTTTGTGAAACAATCATTTTACTTTTGTATGGATTTAAAAACGTTCTTTATTTGACTCTTTCATCAATTTTAGGTTAATATTGGGCTACAGCAGAAAACCAAAAAAGGGGGAGAAATGACTACTTTGACAATACCCATGAAGGATCTGACATTGGCACAACTAAATGAATTAAAGGTTACACAAATCTCGCAAGCATACTCTTGACGTATGACTTTAGTTCGAAATGACTTTATTGAAAATATTATGGTCCATAATTTATGGACTATTACTTTACGTTAAGATACACAATTCTGTTGAATCAATATCAATTGTCTGATTCTTATGTACAATCTCTTATTTTCTTTCTATTATGCCTTTTAATTTTTTTATCGATGTACTGTATATGTGACTTTTTAAGTTTCTGTCTCTCTCTCTTCTTTCTATGAAGGCTTTCTTAGTAGATTTAAAAGACAGCCGTTGTATTTCGCTATCTAGCTATCCTTCCATTTTCTCATCAGAGAAGGTTTGTTCGTCACTTTGATGTCGAAATTATTATTCTTTTATATGTTGAATTTGTTTTTACCCATTGACTCTAATCTGGTTTGTGCAATTGTTTAGATATGTTAAGACTTTAGTGTTTTTTCCTACAAGTACATACTTAATTGGATTGTCAAGGAAGTTTGTTGAACTAATTTAGCTACTACATGGGTGAATTTTAATATTAGCTGTATCAACTACTATAACCTTGTCTACTAAAAGTGCAAACAAATGCTCTTGCAATGGCTTTTTTAAAGTGATAGATGAATGTTAAAAATACTCTAATATGTCACGGAGCAAATTACTGTTTCGATTGGTCATTATTAATGGCTCATAGTAATTAATTTAATTAGATTACATGTTAAACTGCATATATAATATATTTAGGTGTTTCATGTTGGCGAGTCTCCAGCTGACAATTCAGAAAATGAGCTGTCAACTGATTATGACCCTTTCCCAACACTACAACATGCACTGGAGGTTGTCAACTCACATGTAGGCTTCAACGTGGAAGTCAAATGGACAATGCAACTAAAGGTATTGTCTTCGTTTAGCTCAAAATTCATGCAAGAACGAATCACAAATGAGGGTGATATACTTAGCGTTTAATTTGTCGAAACAGGACGGGTCTTGGGAGCTGGAGAATCCAATCGAACTCAACATGTATTTGGACATTGTATTGAAGGTTGTCCTGGGATATGCTGGGACGAGGAAGATTGTGTTTTCGTGCTTTCACCCAGATATTTGTACAATGTGAGTTTACTTTATTCGATTTGTTGTCTTACATAAGACGTTAAGCCTAAATTTAGTACATGGGATGCCTGACTATGTCTGACAATTACCATACCATGTTTTTTCAGGATTCGATTCAAGCAAAACAAGTTTCCTGTATTATTTCTCACACAGGGCGTAACAAATAAGGTATAAAAATATTTATCTAGCATATATCTTGTATTTGAATTTAAGGTAAATGATAAATCACTATATTCCACAAATCACACAACATTTTGCTTCCATTTAATTTAATCTTTGGA